>JADRCH010000061.1:8300523-8458620 GCA_019843965.1 Rhynchomys soricoides
TCTCTCTCTCTCTCTCTCTCTCTCTCTCTCTCTCTCTCTCTCTCTCTTTCTCTCTCCTCCCTCCCTCCATCCTCTCCTCTCCTCCTGTCTCATATGTGTTTGTTTAAATGAGAGGCTGCATAGTGATAGTGCATGACTAGGTTGACTGTACACAGCAAGTTTTCTCATTTCTCTGCCTCATTTTTTGCTATTAGAACATAACATGAGTGATACGTGTGTGTGTGTGTGTGTGTGTGTGTGTGACTTTTGACTTTCCTGGCTTTTCACGAGGACTAGGGGTCTGAACTCCTCATGATTTTCAAAAAAAAAAAAAAAGCGGTCTCTGCAGCCCTAGATTTGTCTTTTAAAAGGTATTACTGCATCACACTCTTTGAATCAAGTGAGGACGAGCAGAAGAGCTTTATCAAATAGTTCTTCGCTTAAATCTTTGTCCTGATACTTAATATGGAAAATGTATTTTAACTCCCCCACCTTCTTCTCTCTCCACCCTGTGAACAGCACGATTGAACAGTCTTCTCCATAGTGTGACCCTTACAATGCTCACATGATGAGATTATTTGAAAAATAAATGATAACTACTTACGTAACAGCATTTCTGGCCTTCTTACTCTTGTGACTTTTATCTTATAATACCCATGCATTTACACAGTGTGTGCTCACATACTCCCTATGCTAATCTTAAAATACCATATAGAATGCACTCTAAGCAATAGAGGGATTATCATTTCAAGAATTACATTTAAATGTCATGTTTAACAAAAATTGCTAGCTAACATAATATTTAATCTGTCCCCAAAATATCAAAAGTTGTAAATGATCATATACTTCTAGAACATCACAACGCAGTGCAATGGCCCTCAAACATGATTGTCGTTGATGTTATGCTACTAACAGCTTCCTAACTTGCTACGTTTCCCTACAGAATGTAAGACACATTGACATATTCTAAAATCAAGAATCATTCCTTGGGTTCACAATCAGGTGGTAGAACAACTGTACATGGAGTTATTCTCTACCCATCCCCATGTAGGACAAATATAGATTGAGAAAAGTATGGAGCTGAGATCGTCACCAGTAGAATCTTATATCAGATTGATTTACAATAATGGTGGTTCAAGGTACTGACTGAAACAACAGCTGTGTTTCAGTATTAAGCATTTAAAATTATAGTGCACTGTTTCCAACTTTAATCTTTATCCCTAAAGAATAGCATATTTCAAAATAGACCTAAACTGAATATGGTCAGGCATGTCCTAATTCATCACTATAGTGATAGATGCAAGAGGGTGAGAATTCAAGGCTGGCATATACAACATTCTGAGGTCAAGGTCAGCCTGGGTTTAATAAGAGCTTACCTCAAATACAGTGCAACAAAATTTTGTTAGAAGTATTGAAGGCACACAAAGCTGAATAACTACTGTGTGGAGTATATGTATTTACTTAAAATTTCAATTATGATTAAAATATTGGAAGTACCTAGTCTTCAGAACACGCATTCATATATTAAACTGTACCTATAGTTCCTGATAATCTACCTCACAGCATTGTGTTTTTCTCTCTCTAAGCCATTTTGTATTAAAGAAACTTGGGGGTTGAACACTTCTTTTATCAGACTTGTAATTTACAATTTATGTATCCACACTTTAAAAAGTTACTGAATGTACTAATACATTATAATATATGCATATAAGAATTACTGTGCTCAGCTCATCCAGTGAACTACACATACTTATTTCATTTTTCTTTTGGTCATATAATTACACCATTTCTCCCTTCCCTTTCTCCGTCCAAACCCTCCTATATACTGCTCTCTCTTTAGTCTCTTCCAAATTTTTGGCCTCATTTATCCTGAATTGATGTTATGTCACATGCATGTGTGTGTGTGTGTTATCCTTCCCTGTCCGTTTAACTTTACATATTACGGTTTCAAAACTAATTGTGTGTGTGTGTGTGTGTGTGTGTGTGTGTGTATGTGTATGTTATATTCTGCTCCATCTATTAATGTTACTTGTATGTATGGTTTCAGAACTAACCATGTCATATCAGATAGCCAATTGATGTCCTCTTCCCTAGGGAAGACTATTTGTCCTGTTCTCAGCATTCCTTAGTTACCTGTAGTTCTTTGTAAAGGTTGAAGCCCATGTGCTTTCCCTTTCCTAGGTGCCATGTCCTTTGTTGTGGTCCTTTTTCAACCCTTGTTTAGGCAGTTATGTTGCTGAGACTCTGTGTGTGTAGCTTCTGACTTTACTAGGACACATTCTGAAAGAAAACCCCATGATTCTCTGGCTCTTACAACTCTTCCTCCCCTCTTCAAAAATGTTTTCTAAGCCTTAGGTGTGGGAGTATTTTGTACCTGTATGTATCAGGACTGGGCTCTATAACTATGCTTGGATTGGTTGTGGTTTATCTTCCTCTGTTGCATGGAAGAGCTTACTTGAATATTTACCAAATATATAATTATATAATAAACACATACACTCATACACACACACACACACAGATATATATATATATATATATATATATATATATATATATATCCCCACAGGTAATCAAGTGTACATAATCCACTCAGACATACAAAATGAAAAAACATAATTAAAATGAATACAAAGTAAATATCGACAAAGTCCCCTAGTACAAACATGCAATACATTCTTTAGGGCACTGGTTCTCAACCTGGGAGCCACAACCCCCCAAAGCAGATATTTAGATTGTAATTCATAACATTAGCAGAAATTGCAGTTACAAAGTAGCAACAAGAATGATATTATCATTGCGGGTCACTGCAACTTAAGGAACTGTATTAAAGGGTCAGGGTCACAGTATCAAGAAGCTTGAGGACCACTGCTCTAGGGTAAATCCAGCTTGTGATCTGCTGGATCCTGACATATGTTCATGTTTACATTCTCTAAACAAGACCATTTCTGAAGGTCTTGCCTTTGTTTTACATCTTTATCCCCACGCACATTTGTATAAGTCAATGTTCCACAGATTGTAACAAGATCCTTTGGGCTGGAAGAAGGCTTTGATACCTCCTCTCCTTAGACTTTTAATGTTTATTATGTTGGTACTTGCTTGTTTCTTTATGCTATGACTATGCCTCTTAAATAGATTTATTTTCCTAGGATACTCTATGCTTTCCTGAACTTTTGTTCTGTTTAGTTTCTAATTTTGTCCATCCTGGCTTGTTACCAACAAAGCTGTAGCTATTGTCTTGTCCTCTTCTTTGGTTCAACATTACTTTCACTTGTTATATTTCTACACTGTGGATGCTAGTTTTACTTGCATGCTTCCTTCTAAGATCCCATGCTTTATCAATACTTCCTTACTTATCCAAGCAGTTTGTGTTCTCATGTTTAGACAAATCATTGGTTTCCTTATAAAGTTTTCATTTCAAAAAGCACCTACACTAGATTGTGTCATAATAATCTGTAGTGACGGAAGAGAAGTCACTGCAAACAACTCAGCAGAGTAGAAGTCAGAATCCAGTAGAAGATGGAAATCACATATGGATTCAAGTAGGAAACTGAACTATAAAAAATATTAATCATGACATCACTCTAGAACAATGAGGCAAAAATACCTATGAAGAACAGAGTTGTAGCAGATTTACAAATTGCCTACAACTCTTGGTGCTTTGGCAGAGGCCCCCTGAAATGACATTTCACACCTGCCATTGAGCTTGAGAACCTGCTGGGGAGGACATAGCTGTGCCCTAGGCATGGCAAAAAAGAGCACAATCCTAGAGAGACTGCTGGAAACTGCTCCACAATATCCTTTGGGATGAATACAATCTCCTCTTCTAGTGCCAGGAAAACCTACTATCAAGGGAGTGTCTTGCTGGTGACACTTGGTGCTGCTCCCAGATGTAGATAAATCTCTACCAATGGCCACCAGAATTTGCCAGAGAATCTTTACTTCCAGAATAAACAACAATGCAGCCATGAGACTATAGCCTCCTGGCACCTGAACAATTATGAGATAAAGCTGGACTGAACCCTTTGCCTGACCAAAACTGGGAGATAATAAATGTAGATCAGCCTCAGCTGCTGAATTGCAGGTAATTTATTATGCAGGAAGAATTTTTATACAAGAATACATTCTCTGCCTATACTGACACTCTTACTGAGACCTTTACTAATTTTAAATGTGACCAGTGAATATGATCCCAGACTTTGCCAAAGTAAATGGATGCTAATAGAGGAGTAAACTGAAGATAGAGGACTTCAAATACGCAGGCACTTTCCTCACAAAGCATTTGTTGAATTATGGACTTAATCAGGCAAGAGTCTAATAGAAAACCATGAAATCTAAAATACCAAGCTTTATTGGTGGCAATCTTTTGGTACTAAGAAACAACAAATACAAAATCCTTAGTAGTGGGAGGAGGCCTTACCAGCAATGAAAGTGGCTTTCAAACCAAGGGACAATATAATGTACAAATTCTAGCAAATGATACTGTGATATCTACTAAGCCATGACCCAGCCAGGGTCCAGCAACATCCTTGATTAGGTGTGAGGCAGTTGGTGTGCTACTCTTTGCCAGATCAAAATAATAATAATGATAATACTAATGATGATAGAAATGCTTGCTGTAATGCCATATTATATGAAAAATTAAATGTCTCCCTATTTTATATGTTATGTCTGGAATTCTACTTGAAAATTCACACAAATGGAAAGAGCACAGTATCCCAATAAAAATAAAATTAGTCAATTAATTGATTTAGGTCTTATAGAAAAATAGAACTGTGCTTAATACGGTCAAGAAAGTATAGAAAAGAATTAAGCATAAAATGCATGATTTTATAAAATCATTAGAATGTGGAAGTACAATGAGATAGAAACAATAAAGCTGGAACTACATGACATTAAAATTGAATGGCTAAATGTAAAATCAAAATTAAAAAAAAAAGAATTAGTAAGCAGAAAGACAGATCAGAAGAAAATTATAACTTACATTCACAAGAGATTATGTTGAAAAAATGTAAGAGACCAGCAAAATATGGAAGACTTTTTTAATAATTGGATCTCTGTAGAAAGAGGCAGGGAATCAGACAAAGGACATATATGAAGGATGGTGAATGTCCCATGTACTAAAAAAGGAAATCAAGTTATAGAACCATAGTGTGCACAGCAAGGAGAATACACAGCAAGAAATACAAAGCACATAATGTGAATAGTTACCTAAAATTAAAGATGCTGAAGACTGAAAATGAGAAAACATACACCTAAATAAAATAAAAATAAAATAAAATAAAATAAAATAAAATAAAATAAAATAAAATAAAAGCAACCAAAGGAAGACAGCCCAGAAGTTCATAGGGATAACAGTATGATCAAGAGCTGACATTTCTTAATATAGGAACCAGGAGGAAGTCTTCTAGCATTTCTGAAAGTGCTGGAGGAGAATTACTATCCCCTTAGAACTTCATGCTCTACAATGATGCCTCTCAAATGTGAAGGCAAATTAAAGATCTCCAAGAAATGATAAAGAAGAGAAAATTTTGCTAGAAGAGCTACAATTTGAAATTGTTTGAGATAACCACTCATTCATTCATTCATTTATCTTATTAGGAATCCTTTTATTGATTCTTTTTTTTTTTTAGAAACATGGTATGTGGTTTTATGATAGGTCTCTGTGCTATCTAGTCTCTGGTTCTCTGTCACACAAGCACAACTGGGAATAGGTTGCTTCTCACAGAGTGAGTCTTAAGTCAAATCAGACCCTGGTTAGCTACTCCAACAAGTTCTGTGCCACCATTGATCTAGCATATCTTTGATCCGGGACAGACTGTAGATCAAATGTTTTGTGACTTGGTTGGTGTCTATGTTTTTCTTTCAGTAACCTTGGGATTATCTCCCGCACTAAGGAGACTAGATACATTCTAGGGGTGAAAGCTCTATGTAGGCAGCAGCTTGACTGTCATAGCATCAGTTTGGGTTGTTTGGGGATTTCAGTGGGACCTCTCGGAATTTTTTGACCAGAAAGAAAACAGCACACAATGTTCCCAAAACATTAAACAAAATAAAAATAAAAAGTATTTGCCATGTAAAAGCACTCTGAAAGGTTATCATTTGATTTTCTACCTACGTTACCATTCCTCCTGCAGCTAATTTATGAGAGTGGTAAAATGTCACTGCAAATAAAATCACCCTTCTTTGGGCTAGCCAAAAAAAAATGATACTCAAAAAAGGAAATGAATGTAGAAAGAAATAAAATTAAAATTTTATGAAAAATTATTTATTTTAGGATTGATGTACAGCTACACTTACAAAAGTAGTGCAACAAAGGAGACGCTGAGGGTGAAGAGAATCAGTATTTATAGTAGGAAAGGGTAGAGACTGAATAACTTCGCTGGCAATTTACTTTAAAATAATTTAGATAATTGAAAGTATACTACAAGGTTGGTAGCCCTGACAAAAGAGAGAATGCTGAATGACAGTATTAATAATCAGCACATTATCAATCCAATAGAAAACTGAAAAGAGAATAAAAATACTAAGCTCATAGCTATCTAAGAAACATATAATATTTCATATATACTCCCTACAAGGACATCAAATGTAGGAAATATAATACATAGCCAATGGGAACTATATTAAGACTGTATAGAATGGGCAGATGAGATTACACATGAGAGCACTTGCAAGGCAAGCCTTATGTCCTGAGTTGAATCCATGACGTTCACATAAAATTAGGAGAGAACTGATTTCACAAAATTGTTCTCTTACCTCCAGATGCACATATATGTTCCCCCACAAATATTATACTTCACACAATAAATACAAAGAATATCAATGAAGCAGTCACCTATTTTTATAAGGCACTGAAAACCTGTTGGACAGAGTTTATTATATAGTAATTTGTTATATGGCTAGATTTACAAATACCCTTTGACCCACTGATTCTGCAGCTAAGTAAACACTCCACAGACGTTGCTTGTGCTCACAGAATCACATGTGCAGAGTGCAATTCAAGTATGACAGTTTCAGTTACATTATTTGTACTAAATTTGCATATGGACCTTAATGAAAAATTTTATAAAGAGAATTCCATGCTTCAAAAATATGAAAAAATAAGCACATGTCTTTAATAAGTTAATATAGTCCTCCCTGTGTGATCTAAATATTTACAGTGAATAAGTTTTATGATTAGGAAAGAAAATATTTTCACTACATAAGCTTCCTAAAAACTATGCCTTCATGATCTCAATTTAAATTAATTCCATGCTTTTTCTTAGAAAATCCATACAAGCCTCCTTTTCCTCTTTCATCGTGCATCTAATTAATTAATATTTCACTCCTCTATGCTAAGCATCAAATAATATTAAATAAAACTGACTGGCACATGAACAAGTATATTATACTTTCATTTTTAGAGATGTAAAAAAAAATCTTCAGATACAGAACATTTTAGTTAGAGAGCTGTTAGGTACAGAATTTTATTGAAAGCTTTGAACATATTTCTCTTTCTTAGTATAAACATGAGTACTTCATAACAGACAGAAATAGTTCTGTTATAAATGAGAATGGGGAACATGGAAGGAAGGTCTGGTCTAAACCTAGCAAATATTCCAAACTGAACTAGGATTTCCTCTCTATAATCCTTTACTGATAGGTTTATATATAAGTTTATTAGACTGATCAATCTTCCTTAGCACACTTACATGCCATAAAACATCTGGTAGGGAAAAACAGGACACACTATTTGGCTTAATGCTAGTTTAGCAAGAGTATATATTTCTTATTATATTAGTAACAGACATACAACTCTACAATACAATAAGCAAAAATGTTTCTTTTTTGAAAGTTAAGTACTCCCCTTTTGAAAATAAATTATTCTTGCCTGTGCTGGCATGTAGCCCCTGAGAATCAGGAATTCACTTCAAACAAAGAAAGCAACCCTCACCAGAGAGGAAAGTGTTTGAATGGGCAAATACTAAATTTGTACCACTTTCTACCTTAGTTTCCTTTGGTAAAATATTATGTAATGTACATTTTTATATTTAAAAATGGAGCTAAGAATAGTGTATTCACTGGAAGGTTGTGAATACATTGGAAAAAATAACCACACGTCAGTGTTTCCCCTCTTTACAAACCTCATCAAACTCTCCTGAGTTATGACATACTCCAAGCTCAACGGGGTTCTCCAACTTTATGGAAACTCTCATTGTTAAGATCTCAGAATTAAAGTAAAGACGCAAGGAAGTTTTCAACAGTGCTGTACTTACAAAATTGATCATATTCTATTCATCTGGATACTGATTTTACTCACTTTTGAATCAAGTATAAGGAAGTGGAATTTTAATATACACTTGTTTGTCCAATTAATTAAAATATTTAACACCAACATAATATTTAAAGAAAACATTCATTGAACTATTGCTGGATCTTTATATATATATATTTACTTTATTTACATTTCAAATGTTTTCCCTTTTCCAGGTCTCACCTTCAGAAGTCTTCCATCCCATCCCCCCTCCCCTGCCTCTATGAGGGTGCTCCCCCACCCACCCACCCACTCACCCACTCCTGTCTTCCCTCCCTAGCATTTCCCTATATTAGGGCATCTAACACCCTCAGGCCCAAGGGCCTCTCCTTCCACTGATAGCCAACAAGGCCCTCTTCTGAGGCCAGTACCATGGGTCCCTCCATGTGTATTCTTTGGTTGGTGGTCCAGTTTGGTGGAGCTATGGGGGATCTGGCCAGTTGACACTGTTGCTCCTTCCATGGGGCTGCAAACTCCCTCAGCTTCTTCAGTCCCTTCTCCAACTCCTCCATCTGGGACTCCACACTCAGTCCAATGGTTGGTTGCAAGCATCCGCCTCTGTATTTGTCAGGCTCTGGAGACAGCTTACCATGCTTCCATTAGCAAGCACCTCCCAGCATCCAGAATAATGTCCCGGTTTGGTGGATATATATGGGATATATTCCCAGGTAAGGCAGTCTCTAGATGGCCTTTCCTTCAGTCTCTGCTCCACATTTTGTCTCCATATTTCCTCCTGTGAGTATTTTGTTCACCCTTCTAAGAAACACTGAAGCATCCACATTTTGGTCTTCCTTCTTCTTAGGCTTCATATGGTCTGTGAATTGAATCTTGGCTATTCCAAACTTTTCATTACCTTGTGTGATTTCACCATAAATCTTTGCTTGGGTTCAGAGTGCTATAAATCAGATGCAAGCATCTCTCTCCATAGCTGTCTTGTAGTGCAGGTCTAGCTCCACCTCACCCTTTCTTTGGCTTTCTTTAGAAAGATGTATAGGTATGTCAATCATGTTGAGTGTGTAGAGGTTATATCTTAATCTCATTCTTTTCTCATTTTTCATTATTTCTTGTGTTAAAAACAAGTCTCTTTTTTCTCTTCAAAAATGTTAACAAAAATTTGACTTTCAGATTGACTTAGAAAATTTTCTTCATTGTTGAACTGCTTTTGGAAATTGACCTTCTAAGCCTTTTTATCTCTGTCTTTCTCTGTCTCTCTCTTTCTCCCTCCCTCCTCCCTCTTTCCTCACCCATCTCTCCTTCCTCTCCATCTCCCTTTCATCACAATAGCATACTGATGGGTTATCCTATGTAAAAAGGAAAGGGAATAGAAGTTACCAATTACTGAGTGGGCAGGCATTAAATCAAAGGCTGAAGTGAATGGGAAGAGGTGCCGTAGAATGGCTTACAGATCAAGAGTAAGGTACACATTCATTGTCCCTATGCTTACTATACCATCAGTTTCTAGTTAGATTGAGAATAACCCAGAAGACAATGAAGCCTACCTTTGGGTTTGTCTTTGATAGTGTTTCTGAGACAATTAGATTACAAAGACTTTGAGCTAATGAATTGTTTAATTTCTTGATGGATTCTTCATATGATGGTACTAACTGGAGTAAATGGAAAAAAAGTGGAGCCTAATTGAAAAACTGTACCACAGGGAATACAGTTTTGGAAGTCATGATTTGCTATAACCACTTCTTATATTCCTTTTGTTTCCTGCTTCTACAAAGATGACAACTGGTCTACACTTTCATGATGAATTGAAATTTCAGAAACTGTGAGCAAAATAAACTTTCCTTTTGAAAGTTGTTCTTTGAGTATTTTAGACACTGTCTAGAAAATTAATTAATAAAACCAGATGACCTCTAACATATATTGATAAAGTTATCGTTGAGCCTTTATTTCTTATCAATGTAATGAATATGATATATTCTACTTTGAGAACATGATTTTCTCTGAGATTTCTTTTGCACAACTTTTTGATCTTGATATTCTCTGAAAAGGTTTGTATCTTCCTATTTTATAGTCCTGTCAACAGAAGGCTATTATTTAACCATCTGGCTTCATGTTTATGCCTTTAATTCTAATAATTATTTCTGTTGCCAAATCCTCTTTACAACCTATTCCACATATCCTTAAATTCCAAACTCTATCCCAAACTTAGAAATCCAAAACCATGGCTCAGAAGTGATTATCTCCCA
The DNA here is from genome assembly GCA_019843965.1 of Rhynchomys soricoides. Taxonomy (NCBI): domain Eukaryota; kingdom Metazoa; phylum Chordata; class Mammalia; order Rodentia; family Muridae; genus Rhynchomys; species Rhynchomys soricoides. The sequence goes on from JADRCH010000061.1 coordinate 8,310,997, forward strand.
CAGATCTTTTGCTCAGTAAAGGAAAAAAATACTTACAAAATTGTCAAGTTTACAAAAGCCTTGGAGTTATTTTGTTTTACTTGCTCATGAACTTGATTGAAAGTCTTTCTAAATTTTTCCTAGAGTCTTTATGTCTGTTCATATTATTGTCATCCAAGAACTCTCAGTTTGTGTCTTTTTATTGTAATAGTAAATACTGAATTCTTCACATGGTGTATAGTTAAAGATCCAGAAGATCTGTTGAGGTTTCCCTAGATCCCTTTTTCCCTGGCTTCTTAAATTCCCTACTTGGTTTCTAATGTATGTCTGCTTTGTCTGGTTTTTTATTTTTTTTATTTTATTTTTTTTTGTCTAAAAGAAAACATGTTAAATTCCCATGAAAACACGGCAACTAAAGATATATAAGCCAATTCTAGCACTCTTTCACAGTCATTATTCTTTTAAGTAATATGTGAAGTTGGATCTCAAAAGCATCCCAAATATCTAATATAATAATTCAAAGGAGTAGATGAAAATCAGATGAGTATTATTATATAGTATATATATTTACTCTATAGAAAGGTGTTTTAATGTTCTTCATTAAACACTGGAGTAGTTTGAATGGAGTGAAATCAATAGGCCTATATATTTGTATGCTTAGTCCCCAGTTGATGAGCTACCAAGGAAGAACTGGGAGGTGTGGCCTTGTTTGGAGAGATATATAACTGGGAGTGGACTTTAAGGCTTAAACACACACACACACACACACACACACACACACACACACACACATTAAGCCCAGTGTTTCATTTTCTCTATTTGTGGATCTAGATGTAAAGTTCCCAGCTGCTGCTCCAGTGCCTGCCCACATGCTTACACATTCCCTTCTATGTTGATAATGAGCTTAACCTTTGAAACTGTGAGTAAGCCCCCAATTAAATGCTTTCATTGTAAAAGTTGCCTTGGCCATGATATATCTTCACAGTAATAGAACAGTTGACTAAGATGAACACCATTTCTGTTTTCTTTAAAAAGCTTTCTAAATGTGGATTTGATAATCCACAAGTTCATTACTCTTAAAATATTTGTTCTTGGAAATGTTCATTACAAGTAAATAATGGGATTGCTGACCGTTTGTCAAAATCTGCACACAGTAAAATGTAAAAAGGAAACTGAAAATAAATACCAAAGGCTTTAAAGGAAAGCTTGCCAGGAGTAAAGGATTTTCTCACATTTCTAACTGCAGAAATTCATCTAAGATAGTTAGTTGTTTTTACTGAGTGAACGAGAAAAGTAAGAAAAATAAGTGTAACTGAAGCATGAAGTGCAAACAGCATATCAATCATGTATGAAAAAAACCATATCAACATGGCTCAGAACCACTCACAAATATACATCCTAGTTCCTAAACTTCAATTGTTAATTCTAAACTTGGATTATCTGGCATGGATTTGGATTTTGGTTATAGAAATCTGAGAATATATGCTTCCGTATGCAAAGCTTACCTTTTGTCCAGTGAGCAGGTGATAGTCTTGTATGTGCTGTTGTACATTGCCGTCAGAATCTTCTCTAAGTGTATGCTCTGTGTCCTCACTGTATTGACTTCTTGTTTTCAGTGAATGCCCTCATCACATCAGGACCAGCTACAAAGCTTCTGCGGACAGGGATTGTGCTAAAATTGACAGTTATAAATGAACAGGCTACATAATAATCATGACAAACTGGAATTTAAAATCCACTTTTAGTCCTTATATCAATAATTGCTGTAGTACCTGTGAATATATGACTTAAAGAAAATGGAATAATAGATGACTCTTGAAAGTTGGTTTTAAACTGTATAGTGGTTCACAAAAATTACCCTTCTCAGTTACATAATCAATGTACTTCTGCTTCAACAAGGTTCTCAGGAGCCATGACCTAGCCTCTCTTATTGTACACATGAAAAAAGTGAGGTCCAGGTATGTAAATTTATTTTGTTAAGATCATGTGTTCAACAAAGTTATAGGTAAACACCAGAAATCTCAAACAAGAGTATATGTTTTAGGTACTCACAGAGCTCTGTACAGAGTTACATAAAAAGATTCACAGCCTAATGGCTGCATTGGAAAGTATCCAACTTATTGTAATGGTGCTGAGATCTGTGTGGGAAACATATTCAGAATTTCTATTCATCCTCATCCAGATTCTAATATTAGATTTAAATGTTCTCCATTAAATAATTGATTTCCACTCTTTGCAGGTGGAATTAAGCACAGGAACACAAAATAATCGAGACATATTTAGCATTTAATGGCATCATGATTATTTGCCTTTCAAATTTTTTTCATTTGGGCTGATCAGGCCTTTTAAATTTTATCTTTAGAAAGTCTGTCTACAAAGACCCAGAAAAACAAGCAACTATATTTAAATGGAATATTTTTTCCAGGAATCTATGTGTAATTGTGCCACCGAAGCAGGGAGTATTTAGAGTAACATCAACAGATGCTATTTAAAAATAGACACAGAATCTATAAGAAATGTGAAAGCTTGTAGACTTCTTGGCAGCAAATTGCTTTAGGTTGTAGTAGATGATTGCTGCAGATCAAAGAGATCAATTGTGCTTGAGAAATACATTCACCTCTTAGCATAACCCAAGAGGAAAGCAACCCAGCAGATATATGTACAAATAATAAGCAGTCTTTTCAAATAAGTCAAGCAATCATTACAGATAGATTTCAACACACTCTCTGTTTTCTAATGGACAGCTAGCTATAAAACAATGGGGCAAATCCTAAAGTAGGAATAGCTTGAGAGTGTTGTCAGCTTCCATGTTCTTATGAATAAAATAAGGAGAATGAAAGTATTGACTTCATAGTGTTATGAGAAATAAATTAGAAAAAGCAAAGTAAAGGCCACTGACCAGGGCTTGGCAGATTTTAACCACTTACTAGCTATTGAAGAACACCCTGTTAATTGACAGTAAACAAAACGCACACACTCCAAAGGAGCAGCTGCTGCAAACTCAGTCCCAGCACCATAAAAACTTCTTTTACCTCTTATTTTCTCTTCCCAACAGTATATTTTTATTTGGGAATTCTGTACAATGCACCCTTATAACACTGGCTTCCCATTCCTCCAAGGTCCTCTCTCACACCCGTGTACCCCATCTCCAATAAAAACACCAAGTTCAATTTGTCTTGCCCACATACTTATTGGAGCATGGTCAAACCAAACTTTATGAAGGATAAAGAAATTCAGTCCCGTATTATCTAAACTAGTGCATCATGTTTAAGTCACACTTGAAACTTAAGCATCAAATATTGCCAGATATTCTTTATTTATTATCATTTAATTCTGATTCAGAGACTTCTTTATTGTCCTTGATAAGCAGAAAGCTCCAGAATGGATAGTGTGACATTTATCAATCATGAAAAACACCAAATTTTCAATGTTATCTTTATATTGATTACTTACCACTTCAGTAATTAAGCCAGGATCTGTGCCACTGGAGAGTAGGGAGGGAAAGAGAGAGAGAGAGCGAGAGCGAGAGAGAGAGAGAGAGAGAGAGAGAAGGAGGAACCAGTGAGGACAACCTCTGTGTCTATAATATTATTAGTCCTATCATCCTAAACAATTCTGTTCTTGGTATTATACAATATGTCTTTTTAGAAACTTATTTACTTTTATTTCATGTGAATTGGTGTTTTGCCTGCATGTATGTCTGTATGAGGGTGTCTGGTTCTATGTAACTGGAGTTACAGACAGTTGTGAGCTTCTATATGTGTTCTGGGAGTGGAATCCATCTCATCTGGAAGAGCATCCAGTGCTCTTAACTGCAGTGCAAATAGCCAAATCAATGACTAGTTCAACTTGAGGCTCATGCCATGACAGGGAGCCCATGCCTGACACTGTCTGGTTGATCAAGATAGAGAGGCTGGATAGCCCAGAAAACTAGGATAGAACCAAACATACTGGAGATATATAGGAAAGTAAAAATCAATTAAATAATTACTAATAATATTCTGCTGCTATACTCATAGCTGGAACCTAGCCCAATCATCATCAGAGAGGTTTCATCCAGCAGATGAAGACCTGACATCAAACATTAGGCAGATCACAGAGAACCCCAAGGAAGTGGGGGAAATGATTATAGGAAGCAGGGAGATTAAGGACATCAAGAAAATATGGCACCCTTCCGGTCAGTCCTTTCTGCTCGGACAAACTGCTTACTAGTCTGCTCCCCTGAAGACTCCACATCCTGAAGCATCCCAGGAGATCTTCTGCACTCAGAGAAATCTGACAGCATAGCCTGAGGCATCCCAGGAGATGTCCTGTACACAGGACAACTGAGAAACTGATCACCAGCTTCTCTTCTCCCCCGAAGACATCACATCTTGCAGGCATCCCAGAAGTTCCTCTGTATACAGGGCAACTAAGCAACCAAAACCACAGTCTGAAGAACTCCTGGGGGCTCCACAGCATGCAGGGCAACTGATCCAACAGACTGAAAGCCTCCTTGGAGTTCTGTTGCACACAGGGAAAGAGAAACCACAGTCAATAGGCCCTTGTACTGGCTGGTTTTATGTATCAGCTTGACACAAGCTGGAGTTATCACAGATAAAGGAGCTTCAGTTGAGAAAATGCCTCCATGAGATCCAGTTGTAAGACATTTTCTCAATTACTGATCAAGGGGGAGAGCCCTTTGTGGGTGGTATCATTCCTGGGCTGGTAGTCTTGGGTTCAATAAGAGAGCAAGCTGAGCAATCCAGGGGAAGCAAGCCAGTAAGTAAGAAACATTCCTCTATGGCCTCTGCATCAGCTCTTGTTTCCTGACCAGTTTGAGTTCCAGTTCTGACTTCCTTTAGTGATGGAAAGCAATGAGAAAATGTAAGCTGAATAAACCCTTTCCTCTCCAATTTGCTTCTTGGTCATGATGTGTTGTGCAGGAATAGAAACCCTGACTGAGACAGCCCCATAGGAAAACAGCTTCACACAATACAACAACTTGACCACTCCTCTGAAGACCCAACAGTATGAAGGCCTCCCAGGAGATTTGCTGCAGCCAAGGCCACAGATCAGCACCTTCTCTGCTTTTCTGAAGCCCCCACAGTTGGAAGGCCCTGTAGGAGGTCTGCAACAGCCAGTGCCACAGGCCTACCAGAAGATCTGAAGCAACCCAGGGACAAAAGAGGCAGACTCCAGACAAAGTCACCCAGACCACCAAACACCAGGAACAACCAGATGGCCAGAGGCAAGCACAAGACCATAAGCAACAGAAGCCAATATACATTGGCATCATCATACCCCGGTTCTCCCACCACAGCAAGCCCTGAATACACCAACACACCTGAAAATCAGGAAGCTGACCTAACATCTTATCTCATGAAAATAATAGAGTCCTTTAAGTAGAATATAAATAACTCACTGAAAGAAACACAGGAAAATACAGTAGATGCCCTTAAAGAGGAAAAAAAAAAATCCCTTAAAAAAATAGAGGAAAACAAAATCAAATAGCTGAAAGAATTGAATAAAGCACTCCAAGACCTAAATGAAAAAACACAAATGGAGGCAAACCTGGAAATTGAAAACCTAGGAAATTACAGATGTCAGGAATTACAGATGTAAACATCACCAACAGAATACAAGAGATAGAAGAGAGAATCTCAGGTATAGAAGATACCATAAGAGAGACTGATGCAACTGTCAAAGAAAATTCAAAACATAAAAAAACTTCTAACCCAAAATATCCAGGAAATTCAGGACACAATGAAAAGACCAAATCTAAGAATAATTGAAATAGACAAGGAAGAAGCCCAGCTCAAAGTACCAGAAAATGTCTTCAACAAAATCATAGAAGAAAACTTCCCCAAACTAAAGAAAGAGATGGCTGCAAATGTACAAGAAGCCTATAGAACACCAATTGGACCAGAAAAGAAAATTCTCTCCTCACATAATAATCAAAACACTAAATGCACAAAACAAACAAAGAGTATTAAAAGCTGCAAGGGAAAGGGGCCAAGTAACATACAAAAGTAGTCCTATTAGAATTACAACAGACTTCTCAACAGAGACTATGAAAGACAGAAGAGCCTGGTCAGAGTTCATGCAGACTCTAAGAGAACATAAATATCAGCCCAGGCTACTATACCCAGCAAATCTCTCAATCAACATAGATGGAGGAACCAAAATATTCCAAGACAAAACCAAATTCAAACAGTATCTATCCACCAATCTATCCCTACAGAGGATTCTGGAAGGAAAACACAAAAACAAGGAGGGTATCTAAAAAAAAAAAAAAAAAAAAAAAGGTAAGATATTAATCATCTTACAACCAAACCAAAAGAAGAGAACCATATGGTCATAAAGCAATATACAAAAACAAATATAACAGGAACTAAGTCATCTGTGTTTAGTATCTCTCAATATTAATGGACTAAATTCACCTATAAGAAGACATAAGCTAACAGATTAGATATACTAACAGGATCTAGCATTTTTGCTGCATACAAGAAACACAACTCAATGACAAAGACAGACACAATCTAAGGGTGAAAGGCTGGAAAATGGTCTTCCAAGCAAATGGTCCCAAGAAACAAGCTGGAGTTGCCATCCTAATATCTAATAAAATAGACTTTCAACCAAAAGTTATCAAGCATGACGAAGAAGGACACTTCATATTCATCAAAGGGAAAATCCACTAACAGTCTCAGTTCTGAACATCTATGCCCCAAATGCACGGGCACCCACATTCATAAAAGAAACTTTATTAAAGCTAAAAGCACACAATGAACCCCATACAATAAAAGTGGAAGACTTCAACAACTGACTCTCACTAATGGACAGGTCATTGAAACAAAAACTAAACAGAGATACAATGAAACCAATAGAGGTTACAAATCAAACAGATTTAAAAGATATCTACAGAACATTTCACCCTAAACCAAAAGAATACACCTTTTTCTCAGCACATCATGGTACCTTCTCCAAAATTGACTATATAACTGGTCACAAAACAACCCTCAAATGATACAAGAAGCTTCAAATAGTCCCATATATCCTATCAGATCATCATGGCCTGAGGTTGCTCTTCAATAACAGCAAAAACAACAGAAAGCCCACATACATGTGGAAACTAAACAACTCTCTGCTCAATGATAACTTGGCCAGGGAAGAAATAAAAAAAGAAATTAAAGACTTCCTGGAATTCAACGAAACTGTTGACACATCATACCCAAACTTGTTGGACAAAATGAAAGCAGTGCTAAGAGGAAAATTCATAGCACTAAGTGCCCTGGTAAAGAAACTGAAGAGATCTTACACTAGCAACTTAACAGCACACCTGAGAGCTCTAGAACAAAAAAAGAAGCAAACACCCAACAGCAGTAGAAGGCAGGAAATCATCAAACTCAGGGCTAAAAGCAACCAAATAGAAACAAACAGAGCAATACAAAGAATCAACAAAACCAAAAGCTGGTAATTTGAGAGAATCAACAAGATAGATAAACTCCTAGCCAAACTAACTCAAGGACCCAAAGGCAGTATCCAAATTGACAAAAATCAGAAATGACAAGAAAGACATAACAACAGAAAGGGAAGAAATCAAAAAAATCTTCAGATTCTATTACAAAAGACTATACTCAGCAAAACTGGAAAATGTAAATGAAATAGATGGTTTTCTAGACAGCTCTCAAATACCAAAGTTAAATCAAGAGCAAGTAAACTATCTGAACAAGTCCATATCCCATAAGAAAATAGAAGAAGTCATTAAAAACCTCCCAACCAAAAATAGCCCAGGGCCAGACAGATTTAGTGCATAATTCTACCCGACCTTCAAAGAAGACCTAATACCAATATTCCTCAAACTATTCCTTAGATACAGAAAGAATACTAATTCATTCAATGAAGCCACAATTACTTTGATACCTAAACCACTCAAGGATGCAACCAAAAAAAGAGAACTTCAGACCAATTTCACTTATGACTATCAATGCAAAAATATTCAATAAAATTTTTGCAAACCAAATCCAAGAACACATCAAAACCATCATTTAACACGATCAAGTAAGCTTAATCCCAGGGATGCAAAGTTGGGTCAATATACAAAAATCCCTTAACATAATCCACTATAGAAACAAACACAAAGGAAAAATCACATGATCATCTCCTTAGAAACGGAAAAAGCATTTGATAAAATACAACACCTGTTTGTGTTAAAAGTACTGGATAGAACAGGAATCAAGGCCCATAACTAAACATATTAAAAGCAATATACAGCAAACCAACAGCCAATATCAAACTAAATGGAGAGATACTTGAAGCAATCCCAGTAAAATCAGGAACAAGCCAAGAATGCCCACTCTCCCCATATCTATTCAATATAGTACTCGAAGTGCTAGCTAGAGCAATAAGACAACAAAATGAGATCAAGGGGATAAAAATTGGCAAAGAAGAAATAAAATATTATTATATGCCAATGATATGATAGTATATATAAGCGACCCAAAAAATTCTACCAGAGAATGTCTCCAGCTGAAAAACAACTTCAGAACGTGGCCAGATATAAATGAATCAGTAGGCTTCCTTTATACAAATGATAAACAAGCTGAGAAAGAAATTAGGGAAATAACTCCCTTAAGAATAGGCACATGTAATATAAAATACTTCAGGGTACCTCTTACCAAACAAAAAAGATCTATATGAGAATAACTTCAAGTCTCTCAAGAAAGAAATCGAAGATCTCAGAAAATGGAGAGATTTCCCATCCTCATGGATTGGCAGAATTAACATCATAAAAATGGCCATCCTACCAAAGGCAATCTACAGATTCAATGCCACCCCAACAGAATCCCAACACAATTCTTCAAAGACATGGAAAGAGCAATTTTCAAAATCATTTGAAAGGCAAAAATCCAGAATAGAGAAAACAATTCTTAACAATAAAAGAACTGCTGGGGGAATCACCATCCCTGACCTCAAGCTATACTACAGTGCAATAGTGATAAAAACTGCATAGTATTAGTACAGAGACAGACATCTTGGTCAATGGAATAGAATTAAAAGACCCAGAGATAAAACCACACACTTATAGACACTTGACCTTTGACAAGAAGTCAAAAATATAAAATGGAAAATAGAAGCATCTTTAATAAATGGCACTGGTTTAACTGGCTGTCTGTATGTAGAAAAATGAAAATAGACCCATATTTGTCACCTTGCACATAGCTCAAGTCCAAGTAGATCAAGGATCTCACCATAAAAACAGATACACTGAATCTAGAAGAAGAGAAAGTGAGAAAGACCCTTGAACTCATTGGCATAGGGCAAAATTTCCTAAACAGAACACCAGTGGCTCACATTGTAAGATCAAGAATTGGTAAAGGGGATCTCATGAAACTGAAAAGCTTCTGTAAGGCAAAGAACATAGTCAATAGGACAAATCAGCAACCTACAGAGGAAGAAAACCTTCACTAACCACATATCCGTTTAGAGGGCTAATATCCAAAATATATAAAGAACTCAAGAAGCTAACCACCAAAAATCAAACAACCCAATCAAAAAAATGAGGTATAAAACTAAACAGGTAATTCACAATAGGAATCTTGAATGGCTGAGAAGCACCTAAAGAAGCGTTCAAAGTCCTTAGTGATCAGAGAAATGCCAATCAAAATGACCCTCAGATTCCACCTTACACCAATCAGAATGGCTAAGATAAAAAACTCAAGTAACAGCAGATGTTGACAAGGAAGTGGAGAAAGAGGAACACTCCTCCACTTCTGTTGGGATTGCAAACTGGTACAAGCACTGTGGAAATCAATCTGATCGTTCTTCTGAAAATTGGAAATAGATCTACATGAAGACCCAGCAATACTACTCTTAGGAATGTACCCAAATGATGCTCCACCAGGCACAGGGGCTCATGTTTCACTATGTTCATAGCAGCCTTGTGTGTGATAGCCAGAAGCTGGAAACCCAGGTGTCCCACAACAGAAAAATTGATACACAAAATGTGGTTCATTTCCACAATGGAATACTACCCAGCTATTAAGAATGAGGACATCCTAAATTTTGCAGGCAAATGGATGGAACTAGAAAATATCATTCTGAGTGCGTGAACTCAGATCCAAAAGGACAGACATGGTATGTACTTACTAATAAGTAGATATTAGCCAAAAAAAAAAAAAAAAAAAAAAAGGTACAGAATACCCAAGATACAGTCCACAGAACTCTAAAAGTTAAATAATTTGAAGAGCCCAAGTGAGGATGCCTCAATCCCACTTGGGAGAGAGAAGAAATCAATCACAAAGGAAGAGGGAGGGATGTGGGTGAGAAAGGGGATAGTGGAAGGGAAGAGGGGTACATGATCTGATATTGGGTTTGGGAAAAGGACTGAAGCCTTGAGGGCCAGCAGAAAGAATGGAAACAGGCAACCTCAGGAGGTAGGAGGTTGGGGGACTCTCCAGAATGTACCAGAGACCTGGGAGGTGAGAGATTCTCAGGGCTCAAAGGGAGGGACCATAGATGAAATGCCATACAGTGGGGAGAGGGAAGTTGTAGAGCCCATCTCCATCAGAAAGACAGGGCATCAAGTGAGGGATAGAGTTGCTATCCCACAGTCAAATCTCTGATCCATAATTGTTCCTGTCTGAAGGAACTGCAGGGACAGAAATGAAGAAGAGCCTATGGAAATGGAGATCCAGAGACAGGCCCACATTGGGATCCAGCTCAAGGGGAGGCCCCAAGACTTGACACTATTATTGAGACTATGGAGTACTCACAAAAGGGACCTTTCATGACTGCCCTCCGAAAGACCAACAAGCAGCTGAAAGAAACAGATGCAGATATTTGTACCCAACCAGTGGACAGAAGCTGCTGACCCCTGTGGTTTAATTAGGGAAAAGTTGGAAGAAGCTGAGAAGGAAGGAGACCCTGTAGGAGGACCAGGAAGTCTCAATTAACCTAGACTCCGGAGATCAATCAGATATTGGATCACCAACCAGGCAGCCTACACCAGCTGATATGAGGCCCCCAACATATTTACAGCAGAGGACTGCTAGATCTGAGTTCAGTCAGAGAAGATACACCTAACCCCCAGGAGACTGGAGGCCCCAGGGAATTTAGAGGTCTAGTGGGGTGAGGGGCGAGTAGGTGAGGACAGCCTCTTAAAGATAGGGGATGGGGAGGAGGTATGGAATGGGGAACAGTCAGAGGGAGGATCGGGAGGGGGATAAAATCTGGAGTGTTAAAAAAAAAAAAAAGATTAAATAAAAATTTTTAAAAAAGAAAAGGAAAGGAAACATGACCCACAGAACCAATTAACCAGGGCTCATAGTGGTTCACAGAGAATGAAGAGACTAGCAAGGACCCTGTATGGCTCTGAGCTAGGTCCTTTGCTTAGATGTTGCAGTTGTGTAGCACAGTGTTCAGTGGGAGTGGTGATTGTCTCTATTTTTCCTGCTCTTGGGACCATTTTCCTCCTACTAAGTTGCCTCCTCTAGCCTTAATATGAGAGTATATGCCTAGTCTTATTGTAACCTGTTATGCCATGTTTAGTAGATGTCCCTGGGAGGTCTTCTCTTTTCTGAAAGTAAACAGGAAGAGTGAATCTAGCAGAAGGAAGAGGTAGAGGAGGAGGGACAGGGAGGAGTGGAAATGGTCAGGATGTAATATATGAGAGAAGAATAAATAAATAAATAAATAAATAAATAGTGCCAATCAAAATAAAAAAGAAAATCATTGTGACATAGCATAGCCCCCTACAGAGGCAGATACCAATGGTTCTGTGACAGTCTTATAGCAAATTATAACCTATCTCCCTCCCTCGCTGGCTTGAGCTTTTGACTTTCTGCAGTTTTGCTCAAATTGAACCCTCTTAGATTGACTATGCCCATGTTTGTAAATAACAACTTTCCAGTTTCCCCTTGAGTCCATGGAGTGAATATCATGTCTTCCAGTCACCTTCCACTGATGAAAGAGACCGGGTCCTGCTTCATCTTTGGAACTGCAGACTTTCATAATGTCTCTAAATCTTAATAGATACTGTTGAAGATAAGAAAATAACTAGCAAATTGAATAAAATAATACATTTAAATCCTTTCTCTTTTGATCTGCTTTTGTTAGTACCCAGTCATTTTTATGGCTGAATTCAGATAATTTGGGATGATGTTTCAGTTATTGGAGATGGTGGCATTTTTGTTCTTAATAACCAGTGACCTACTCTTCTCTATTAATGTCAACTCTGGCCTTTGAATGTCAAGGACCATAACATAGAGCCTGAACATAATCTTTTCCACTTGGGTGAAAAACTGAGCCTATGTCATTTTGGATCATATTGTCACACATGAACATTCAACATAATCCTCATGATGATAAAACTTCAGACTCTCAAAGCTTCACTTTTTTCACAATGAGGAAGTATCCTGCTGTGTGTAAATACTTCTAAGTTATAAAAACCCATGCATGTTTTCCTCAATTTCCTCTACTATGAAAGGGGTCTGTAGAAATATCTTGATATTTTCTTGTAAATTTTATTTTTAAAAATTCTATTAATTCTATTACTCATCATCACCATAGTAATCAATTAGATATAAACAATATCAAAGACAAAAATCTTAAGAACACATCTCTAATTTGGTAAACTAGTAACAAATGGTCATCTTTATGACTACATTTACTTTTTCTTAAATTTCCACCCTCAGTATCATTATAAAAGCCAATCATGAAAGAAAGAATATCTGAAAATCAGTTACAGCATCACTCATAATCTTCAATGATACATTTGGGGACTTTGGTCGTACTCACTGTTCAGATTTTAACAAGTGGATAAACTTTAGAAATAAATTCTCCCATTCTCTTTAATGCTCAATGAAACTAAAATTCCATTGAATTACTGATTGTTCAAGTCACAGTTAATGGAAAACACAAGCCTGAGTCAAGTTTTAGATTTTAAATCTAAGTATTTTATTTCCTAATCATGTGGTCACTTTGACTAGTCATTTGGAACATAATTTTATAGAGAAGGTATATATGGCTATTACAGAAATTTGGACCTATATTGCTGGTTTTGGCAAGTTGTATCAATTACTATTGAAGTAGCAATATGCCACTAAAATATGCATCCGTTTTAGTCATTTGGAAGAAATATAAATTTAGTTTGTTATCTAAAGTTACAAAAAAAAAAGATAAAGAGTATAGGACAAAAATTGTCAACTAAAATTTTGCTTGAAAAAAGTAAGTATATACTAAGGAAAATAATCTAATTTTACTGTTGGACCCAATATTCAATGTGTGGTAAGTGTTACCATTAATATTGATATTTACATTTTATGTAGTATAATTATTATTTTTTGACTATAATAGTGGCTGTCTGTTTTCATTATTCCAGTGTTTATATAACATTTTCTTAAAAGTTGGGTATATTCAAGAACAGTGAAAGTGAATACACTGGCTATAACTTTTTCAAAAGTTGCTATTCTTTAACGTTATCTATTCACTTTACCCCCTGATTTCAGAACTCGTCCATGTTCTTTTCTCACACCTCTTTTCCTATTCCCCCATCACCTTTTCCTCAGAAAAGGTCAGGCCCCCCCTGGGTACCCACCTGCTCAGATACATCAGATCATTGCAGGACTAAGTGCATCTTCTCCCACTGAGGCCAGAAAAGGAAGCCCAGCTATGGGAAAGGGATTCAAAGGCAGGCAACAGAGTTAAACAGGCCTGTTCTAATTGTTAGTGGACCCACATGAAGAATATGCTGCACATTTGTGCAGGGGCCTAGGTCTAGCCCATGCATGCTCTTTGGTTGATGGCTCAGTCTCTGCTAACCTCCATGGACCCAGATTAGTTTACTTCATAGGTCTACTTGTGTTATCATTGATCCCTCTGACTCTCTCAATCCTCCAACTCTTTCACAAGACTCCCAGAGCTCTGCCTATTGTTTGGCTTTGGGTTTCCATCAGGTGCTGGATAATGCCTCTCAGAAGACAATTATGCTAGGCTCCTGTCTGCAGGCATAGCAACTATCACTAACAGAGTCAGGAGTTGACTCTTTCTCATCGGTTGGGTCTCCAGTTGGGGCAGTCAGTGGTTGGTCGTTCACTCAATCTCTGTTCCATCTTTATCCCTGCACTTATTGTCAGCAGGTAAGTTTTTGGGTGGAAGCTTTTGTGGGTGTGTTGCTGTACCCCTTTCTCTATTGGAAGTCCTTCCTGGCTATACAGGCTCCATATGCCTTGCTGGTAGAGATCTCAGCTAGGATCACCCTCCTCCCCAATAGAATCTCAAAAGCATTCCACTTCCCAGGAGATGCTCTCCACTGCTTTCATTTCTCTCTCTAGACTTTCCTCCTCCACACTCCTGATGCTGACCCCTGTTCCCCTTGCTAATCTTCTCTCACACAATTCTTTTCCTCCATCTACTTCAGGTGTCTATTTTATTTCCTCTTCCGAATGAAATTTAAGGATCTTCACTTGGACCCTCCTTGTTACTTAGCATCTTGTTACCAACAGTGTGGATTGTAGCATGATTATCATGTACTTTATGACTGATATCCACGTATGAGTAGATACATACCACATCTGTTTTCCTCAGTTGAGTTACCTCACTCAGAATATTTCCTAGTTCTATCCATCTTCCTGCAATTTTCATGATATTCTTGTTTTAATAGCTGAGTAGTATTCCATTGTGTAAATGTACCACATTTTCTTTATGCACTCTTCCATGGAGGGACATCTAGATTGTTTCCAGTTTCTGTCTATTATGAGTTAAACTGCTACAAACATAGTTGAGAAAGTGTCTTTCCGGGATGATGGAGCATCATTTGGAAATATGCCCAAGGATGGTGTAGCTTGGTCTTGAGGTAGAACTATTCTCAGTTTTCTGAGAAATGACCAAATTTCCACAGTTATTTTACAAGTTTATACTCCCACCAGCAATAGAGAAATGTTCCATTTGCTCCACATCCTGGCCAGGATGTGCTACCACTTGAGTTTTTATCTTAGCCATTCTGATGGGTGAAGTATGAAATCTCAAAGTCATTTTGAATTTCATTTCCCTGATGACTAAGGAGATTAAATATTTCTTAAAGTACTTCTCAGCCATTGAAGATTCCCCTGTTGGGCATTCTCTGTTTAATTCTATATCCCATTTTTTAAATGGGTTGTTTGTTTTGTTGGTGTTTAATTTCTTGAGTTCTTTATATAGTTTGGATATTAGGCCTCTGTAAGATGTAGGGTTGGTGAAGGTCTTTTCCTATTTTGTAAGCTGCCATTTTGTCCTATTGATGGTGTTCCCTGCCTTACAAAGTATTTTCAGTTTCATAAGGTCCCATTTATTAATTGATATTAGAGCCTGAGGTATTTGTGTTATGGTCAGGAAGTTGTCTCCTACACCACGAATTCAAAGATATTCCCCACTTTCTCTTCTATTAAATCTAGTATATCCTGCTTGGTGTTGAGGTCCTTATGCCACTTCCACTTGAATTTTGTGCAGGGTGATAAATATGGATCTATTTGCATTCTTCTACATGCAGATATTGAGTTAAACCAGAATCATTTGTTGAAGGTGCTTTCTTTCTTTTTTTTTTTTTCCCATTGAATGGTATTAGCTTCTTTGTGAAAAATCAAGTATCTATAGGTGTGTTGATTTATTTTGGGGTTTCGATTCAATTCCTTTGATCAATCTATCTGTTTTATGTCAATACAATGTATTCTTTTATTACATTTGTTCTGTGGTACATTAAAATCAGGAATGGTGATAGCTCCAAAAATTCTTTTATTTTTCAGGATTGTTTAGCTATTCTGAGTTTTTCTTCCATAAGACATAGATAATTGCTCTTTCACGGTCTGTAAATTACTGTGTTAAAATTTTGATGGGAACTTTATTGAATCTGTAAATTTCTTTGGTAGGGTTGACATTTTTTACTATGTTAATCCTACCAATCCCTGAGCATGAGAGATCGTTCCATCTTCTGATATCTTCTTCAAATTCCTTCTTCAGAGGCTTGAAGTTTTTTGTCAGATAGATCTTTCACTTGCATGGTTAGAGTTACCCCAAGATATTTTATATTCTTTGTGATTAATGTGAAGGGTGTTGTTTCTCTAATTTCTTTCTCAGAAAATTATCGTTTCTATAAAATTCTGTATCCAGCTACTTTGCTGAAGGTATTTATCAGCTGTAGTTGTTATTTAGTAGAATTGTGGGGGGTATCTTAGTATACTGTCATATCATCTTGGAATAACAATATTTTGACTTTGTTCTTTCAAATTTGTATCCTCTCTATGTCTTTTAGTTGTCTAATTGCTCCATCTAGAACTTCAACTAATATATTGAATAGATCTATCAACTAATATATTGATAGATCTCTCCCTTATCTTGTCCCTAATTTTAGTGAAATTGCTTTAAGTTTCTCTTCATTTAATTTGATGTTGGCTAAAGGCTTGCTGAATATTGCTTTAATTGTGTTTAGGCAAGTACCTTGTATCCCTGATCTCTCCAATACTTTTAAAAGGAAGGGGTATCCTGTTTTGCCAAAAGCTTATTCAGCATCTGATGAGATGACCGTATGGTTTTTTTTGTGTGTGTTTTTGGTTTTTTGCTTTTTTTTTATTTTATTTTATTTTATTTTATTTTATTTATTTTATTTTATTTTATTTTATTTTATTTTATTTTATTTTATTTTGGTTTTGTCAGATGGTGGATTATATTGATGTATTTTCATATGTTGACCTATCCCTGGGATGAAGTCTACTTGATCTTGGTGGATGAAGTTTTTGATGTGCTCTTGAATTTGGCTTTCTAGTACTTTATTGAGTTCTTTTCATCAATGTTCATAAGGGAAATTGGTCTGAAATTCTCTTTCTTTGTTGAGTTGTTTGTATAGTTTACTTATCATAGTGACTATGGACTCATAGAATGAGTTTGGCAATGTTCCTTCTATTTATATTTTGTGAAATATATTTAAGTAGTTTACTTGATATGGATTTAAATTTGGTAAGTAGTATCTATGTAGAAAACCATCCATTTTATTTAGATTTTTCATTTTGTGGAGTGCAGTCTTTTGAAGTAAGACTTAATGATTCTTTGGATTGCCTCAGTGCCTGCTGTTATGTCCTCCTTTTCATTTCTGGTTTTCTTAATTTGGATACTGTCTCTCTGAGTTTTAGTTAGTTTGGATAAAAATTTGTTTACGTAGTTGAGTTTTTTTCAAAGAAAGGGCTCTGGGTTATGTTGGTTCTTTGTACTATTTTCTTTGTTTCTAATTTATTGATTTAAACCCTGAGTTTGATTATTTCCTGCCTTCTACTCCTCTTGGGAGTGTTTGTTTCTTTTCATTCCAGGGCTTTCAGGTGTACTTTTAAATTGCTAGTATGTAATCTCTCTAATTTCTTTATGAAGGTCCTTGGTGCTATGAACCTCCTCCCCTTTTTTTATTTGTATATTTTCTTTATTTACATTTCAAATGCCATCCTCTTTCCAGGTCTCCCCTCAGGAAACCCCCTATCCCATCCTTATTCCCCCTACCTCTATGAGGGTGCTCCCCCACCCACCCACCCACTCCTGCCTTCCCACCCTGACATTCCCCTACACTGGGGCATCTAACCCCCACAGGACCAAGGGCCACTCCTCCCACTGATATCCAACAAGGCCATCCTCTGCCACATACTTGGCAGAGCCACGGGTCAATCCATGTGTACTTTTTGGTTGGTGGTCCAGTCCCCCAGGAGCTCCAGGGTGTCTGGCCCGATTAACCTTCTTGACCCTGCTTTTATTGTGTCTCATGTTTGAATATGTTGTGCCTTCATTTTCATTAAATCTTAGAAAGTCTTTAAATTTCTTGCTTTATTTCTTCCTTGACCCAATGTTTTTGTAAGTAGAGAATTGTTCAGCTTTCATGAGTTTGTAGATTTTCTGTTGTTTTCAAGTCAAGCTTTAATCTTTGGTGGTCTGATAAGGTACAAGAAGTTATTCCACTTTTTGTATCTAATAATGTTTACTTTGTGACCCACTAAATGGTCAATTTTGAAGTAAGTTCCATAGAGTACTGAGAAAAGGTTAGATTCTATTGTGTTGGGGTAATATCTTGGGTAGATCTGTTAGGTCCATTTGACTCTAACATCAGTTACTTTCATTATTTGTTTAAGTTCAGTCTCAATGACCTGTCCATTAATGAGAATGGGGTGTTAAAATCTTGCACTATTAATATGTGGGGTTCAGTGTGTGATTTAGCTTTAGTAATCTTTCTTTTACTAATGTGAGTACCCTTGTATTTGGGGCATAGATGTTCAAAATTGAGACATCATCGTGGTAGATTTTTCCTTTGATGTGAATAAAGTCTATTTCTCTACTTCTTTTGGTTACTTTTGGTTGAAAGTCTACTTTATTAGATATTATAATAACTACTCCAGCTTGTGTTTTGTGTACCTTTGCTTTGAAAACTTTTTCTAGCCCTTTACCCTGAGGTAATGTCTTTGAAGCTGGGGTGTGTTTCTTGTATGCAATGGTATGATGGATCTTGTTTCTGCATCCATTCTGTTAACTTGCATATTTGGGGTGGGTGTGGAGGGGAATGTGTTCATTGAAATATTAATGACCAATGATTGTTAATTCATGTTAATTCTGTGTGGTGTAGTGGAGTATGTGTGTGTGTGTGTGTGTGTGTGTGTGTGTGTACACTTCCCTTCTTTCATTTTAGCTTGTGTGGAATTATTTTTCCTGTGTTTTTCTAGGTGTAGTTAACCTCCTTAGGTTGGAGTTTTACTTCTAGAATTTTCTGTATGGAGGGATTTGTAGATATTGTTTAAATTTGGTTTTGTCATTGAATGTCTTGTTTTCTCAATCTATGTAGATTGAGAGTTTTGCTGGGTATAATAGTCTAGGTTGCCATCTTAGAGGCTGCAAGACATCTCTCCAGGCCCTACTAGCTTTTATAGTCTCTGTAGAGAAGTCAGATGTAATTCTGATAGGTCTGCTTTATATGTTTCTTGACTTTCCCTTTCAGCTTTTAATATTCTTTCCTTGTTCTGTACATTTAGTGTTTTGCTTATCATGTGGTGTGAGGATTTTCTTTTTTGTTCCAATGTATTTGATATTCTGTAACATATGTGTGTATCTCTTTCATTAAGTTGGGCATATTTTCTTCTATGATCTTGTTGAAATATTTTCTTGGCCTTGGCACTGAGAATTTTCCACTCCTATTATTTTTAGGCTAAGTCTTTCCATAGTGTCCTAGATTTCTAGGATGTTTGTTGTGTAAAAAACATTTTAGATTTAATACTTTCTTTAAACCGTGTATTGATTTCTTCAATCATATCTTCTATACCTGAGATTCTTACTTCCATTCCTTATAATCATCTGTTGGTGATGATTTTGTCTGTAATTCCTGTTCTCTTGACCTAGGTTTTCCGTTTACAGGATTCCTTAAGTTTGTGTTTTCTTTATTGCTTCTATTTCTGTTTTCAGGTCTTGAGCAGTTTTATTCATTTTCTTCACCTGCTTGATTCTATCTTCTTGGATTTATTAAAGAAATTTATTCATTTCCTCTTTGAAGCCCTCAATCATTTTTATAAGATTGAATTTAAGGTCATTTTCTGGTGCTTCAGTTATCTTAAGATATACAGAGATTACAGTGGTAAGACAGCTGTGCTCTATAGGTCCCATATTGTTTTGGCTCTTGTTGTGTGTTCTCTAGTTGTCGCTAGGTGTTATTGGTGTAGCAGGTCTCAGGAAGGTGGGACTAACATGGGTCTTTCTGGTGCACCAGATGTTCAGTGGGCAGTCTTGGGCTGGTCATTGGAACTCAGGGGGGCAGTACAAGCCTCCAGATAGCCGGGCATGTCCCAGAGGTCCAGATTGTCAGGGTTTGGGGGAAAGGATCGAACTTGCATATTTCTGATGAAACACACATGGTGAATGTGGGCCAATAGCAAATATCTTTAAAAAGACAACTAAATTGTATCACTTTAAAAGTTTACAAATGTCCTGAAGGGTAAATGGTATTGTCCTCATTTTATAAAAAAAGAAATTGCTAATGAGAAAAAATATTGAACTGCTAAGTGAGAGATATGGAATTAAAATCCAGGCACATTCAATAAACATGCCAACAATAAATGAATAGTTCCTGTTTTCCCTGTGTCACTTTCGATCTTCTGGAAGGAAGATGCAAAACAGGTCAAGAGATGTATTTTATGTAATATATGTAAAATATATTGTTTTGTGGTGAGGAAAACCACATTTTAGATCTGATATGTTTGAATAAATAGGAAGTAAAGAATCAGACTATGATGTATATCTAAGAAAATGTGAAACCCAAAATGTTTCAGAATTGCAAAAGTTGATAACAAGTAAGCACTCCCTTGACCAAAAGTTTTTATTTTATTTGGATATTAATTGTCAGTGATAATGTTTCTAAATGTAGCAGATGTTCTAAAGACACTGTTGCTGGAGCCAGTCATATGACTTCTTTCTGTAATACATGTTCTATTTTGTAGGACTATCAAGAGTTGTGGACTACCACAGCTTTTATCTGCTAACACCACTCATTCCTAGCTCTGATTCTTAGTCTCTTTGACTAAGATTGAAAATGTTATAACTGATTTAAGGTCTAGCTTCAGTAGTCCATGCATCATTTACAAATGTGTTATATAAGTCAGTTGATTAGTATATAACATTCTTTCTGTAAAAAAAATATTTGGGTCTGGGAAGACACCTCAGTCAATAGAGAACTTTATTCATAAGTGTGAGCACCTTGTGGATTCCTAACACTAGCATAAAAACCCTGACCACTATGCATGCTGTAATCCCATCACTGAGGAGGTAGACACAAGATGATCCCAATGACTAGGAGGACAGACAATCTAGCAGAATCAATTAACTCTATGTTCAGTGACAGACCCTGTTCCAAAAGCTAGTGGGAAGTGAGAAATATATCGATCATCAATTTCTGACCTTGCTCTTGTACCCTGACATTTACAGACATGTGTATGTGTGTTTAGACACACTAAAATTTGAGGCTTAATACAGAACTTTCTGAATTTTAAATACTCTATTTTACACAGGTAAGTCATTTTAAATGTATAATTCTAGTCTTCACAGTCTTCTCCCTGAATGAGTCATTGCTTATGAAGAAGACAAGCATCACCCAGATATGCCAACCATGAACAAATCATGTATTACACCAATACAGTCACTACCACTGCAGAAAAAATATTATTCTTGAGGGTGATGCTCTTCTTAATATTTCACATTATAATGTCCAATTTAAAAATGCTAAACCAAAGTTCATTGCAAAAAGATAGCTCAAATCCTAAGAGAATTTAATGCTATTAACTGGTAGATCTCTATTTTCCAATCCTTTTCTGGATAATTCAGACCGAAAATAGAACGAATAAGAAAATGCCCTATGGTTGTTTATTTTAGAAATGAAGAGAATAAGAAATGATTAAACTGAAAATTATTTGTAGAAACAGAAAAGGGCATTATAAAATAATAATAGCCATGTTTCTTTAACAATCATTACAAAAGAATACTAAAGATTACAGTAAATAGAATATACAAAAATATCTTATATTTGAAACTTTCACTTCAAAATAAATTACTACATCTTAGTTAAATATTTTTATGTAGACATTAATTTATGTATTGGTTTACTCAAGTATTCATCACCAAGTATTATTCAATATGCAGTACTCATAACATCAAAAGTAGTGCAGAATGTAAGTTTACAATATAATAAATGAACATTCTCAATAAACCTGACGTCAATATAGACCTGAGTCTAATCTCCACAACAAAACCTGAATGAGTACAATATCAGCCATCCTCTGTGCAGAAGGAAAAAGAAGGCAGCAATATCATTCAAAAATGAGTGAGGCTTTACCTCTGACACAAGGTACCAAGAGAGAATAGACTTCTTAAGGTTGTTCTCTTATGTCCACCTGTGCACTGTGGTGCCTGTAAACACAGAGAGAGAGAGAGAGAGAGAGAGAGAGAGAGAGAGAGAGAGAGAGAGAGAGATTAATTCTAATATAAATAACTGGTAAAAGGGCTCAGCTTGGAACCAGAGTTTGGATTCCAACTAACTATGTAAATGTTTGGTAACTATGGCATCCTACCTATGGTCCCAACATACAGCAAGTCAGATCCCAAGCACAAGTTAGATAGCTAGACTGGCCAACTTAACAAGCACTGGACTCAAGTAAGTAACTCTGCTTCAATATATAACATAAAGAGAGATCACAATCACAAACGTCAAACTGCTGATCAACACACACAGGCATGTGTCCCAGCACACACATGTATATATATTCCTATATACATGTGAGGATGTGTACACAATGCACAAATACATATACACTATACTGGCACCAAAATTAATGTAAATAAACAAATATAAATTTAGAGTGGTATCAGTAAATATGACAAAAAAGTAGTAAACTCTAAAACTCTGCCATGCTTCTAAGTCAGAAATTAAACCTGAATCCTGTCAAAATCATTGTTTTATTTGTTTGTTTTGCTTTGTTCTGGAAAACAAGCCAAACACAATAATTAGTAGAATATTTAATGAATTGGAAGCTTCTCTTCAGAATAGAATTCCATTTTGTGTTATCTTATACAATCACTAATCCCCACAGTCTGGTGCACCTAGAACCTTGACTCTAACAGCCCACAGGAGTGATGAATCACTGTAAACAGGTAACAGAAGAAAGCAAATCTTACCCTCAGAGACAAGCTGTTATTACAGATTTTTGCCTGTGTGGTAGATCTCTGGTGGGTCACCTCAGAGCCTGATGCATTTTCCATGCCTCAGAGCATCCAAGAGATAGACAGAGATTCTACTGTGCAGTTGCTACAATTATCACCTGGAACAGTGCATAATGGTATCCAACAATAAAACTAGAGACTCAGGGAAAACAAACATGATGAATCCAAAATTTTGGAGCTCTTCCTTGAGAGCACCACCTGTGGCTGGTCTGAACCTTACTGTAGAATTTTTCATTGGGGTCCAAATGAAAACTACAGTTCATTTTAGAAGCTGAGGAGGAAGGCAACTCTGTAGGAGGACCAGCAGTCTCAATTAATCTGGACCTCTGAAATCTCTCAAACACTGGACCACTAAACAGGCAGCATACACCAGCTGATATGAGATCCCCAACACATATCCAGCAAGGGACTGTCAGGTCTAGGTTCAATCACAGATGATGCACCTAACCGTCAAGAGACTGGAGACCCCAGGGAGTTTAGAGGTCATATGGGGGGGCATCCTCATGGAGACAGGGGCTGGCGAGGTGGTAAGGGATCTAGAACAGTTGGAGGGTGGACCAGGGGTGGAGGATAAAATCTGAAGTGATAAATAGATAGATAAATAAATAAATAAAATCGCCTTCATCACAGTGTCTCTTCACAGCAAGAGAACATTAACTAAGACACTTAACATGAAGGCTTACCTTGATAATAGAGGCAAACAAAGGTATCACAAAAAGAGAAGAATAAAAAGAAAGAAGGAAATGAAGAAAGGACAGAACAGAGGGAGGAAAGGAAGGAAGGAAAGAAGAAAGAAAGGGAGGGAGGAAGGAGAGAGAGAGAGAGAGAGAGAGAGAGAGAGAGAGAGAGAGAGAGAGAAGCACTGCTATGTTAGAATGTGATTTGTTCATGAACTAGAGTCCTGGCCCACAGTTTAATACCACTGACAGATAGGAGAATCTATTAATTTATTTGACATGGTACCTAGTACAAGGCAATCAAATTATTGGGCACAATGCTCAGAAATAACTAAAGAAACTAAATGTAAAATTAAAACACTGATTTCCATTATCGTATAATGAGAAATTGTATGCATATACATCAAGAAGGTAAAAAAATTCTACAATATAAACTACAAAATATTGTTGGAAGATGTTAATTACCTTAAAAGATGTTAAAAACCTAAGTTAAGGGAGCATAAAGGGATGGCTCAGTAGTCGGGAGCCTGTGTTCCCCTGGCAGGAAATTGAGGTTCAGTACCCAGCATCAACATGATGGCTCACAACCATCTATAACTCCAGTAATAGAGGCTCAAACCATCTCTTCAGGTCATAATGGCATTGAGGACAAAAGAGACGGACATACATATAAGCAGGCAAAATCACCTGTGCGCATAAGATAAAACAGAAAAAACTTTTAAAGATTAAGAAATAACAAAGTAACACTTGTTCACTCTCAAACCTTCTGCTGCCTCACCCCTGAAGAATTTCATGAGATCACTGTTTTGCTTGATAGAGGAATGTTCTGCATGTCAAAAAGAATCTGAGCAAACAGGCATCTTATATTTACTGTGCTTCTGAGGAAAGCAATTTAAGGAAGAAAAAACTGATTCTAGCTCACAACTCAAGGGCACAGTCCATGGAAAAGTCAAGTCTATGGAAGTTTGAAGCAGCTGGTCATGTCATATTCACCCTCAGAAATCAAAGAGCAAAGCATGTATGCTACTACTCAATCCCTTTTCTCCTTTGTACAATCCAAGATCCCTGTCAGAGAATGGTGCCACCCACAATGGCCAGATCTTCACACTTCTATTTTTGTTATCAAGATAATCCCCATAAGCTTTTGGATTTGCTGCAGAACCCAGTCCTGGGGTCTAGGAAAATATTTGCTTGAACCCAGGGAGCTCACCTTTGCTCCATCCCTCCTCTATTTGCATCTCCATAAAGTATCCTTAATTCTGATGTCACCATGAGCCTTTGGCTATCCTTTCATTCCATTTCCACTCCTTTGAGAGTCCCTGCCTTCTCCAACCCAGGTACCTACTGACAGGGATATCCTGAGTACATATTCTCATAGAGACAGCAAGCTGATTTTTATTTGGCATAGTATGGGGTAGATTGGAGAGAGTGACCAATCATCGAATGCTACAATCTAGATGAAATGGTAAATGCAGAATAAGTAAGGGGACAGAATTGCATAATTTAGAAATCAAAAATAGTATTGTGGAAAAGTATTATTCTTCTAGGTATGATCTGTGTACATTGAAATGGTAAGAAATGCTGAATCTTCCATTGATTTTTAAAAGGAGTGCTATTTGGACAGTACAGAGCAATTTTATGGATTTCTGGAAATGGTTCAGAAACCCTACTGAGTGCATAGACACAAACCATTCTGAAAGAATGCAGGGACAAAGAGGGGAAATAGTATTAGCTTCGATAAAAGGAAAATAGACAAAATGAAAGCAAGGTATCTTCTCGAATCCTCAGAGAAACATGGCTACAAGTCCAAGTGAGTATGAGTGAGTTTCAAGTGGGGGCAGATATATATAGTCCTCAGCATTGGGTGGCTCAGATCTGCTCTCACCCAAAGAAGAATCACTCTCTGAAATATAAATGTCCCAAAGAATGTAGAGCTCAGTATGAAATATTTGCTTACTATTCTCAAAGCCCTGGGGTTAATTTAATACTTACATGTTCCTACAAAAATTAAGATTGAAAATCAAATTGTGATGTGAAATAAAACTGCTCTTTTACTCTAGTAATTTAAAAACAACAAAATATATCCAAATTTTAGATTTCAAACTTGTCTTTAAAGCAAAGCAGATCTTGTAAAAATGAATCTGTATTTTTACCACATTTTAAATTGACTAGCCCTACATCTAAATTAACACTGAGGAAAGTATTATTTGCTTTCAGAATATTTTGATGTACAATATAAAAATTCCATTACCTAATTTCTCTTTAAAGAGCACCATCATTTCAAAACAATTTCACCAATAATGGCCTTTGTGTGAAACTAAATGCTATAGATAATGATTTCAAACTTTTGAATCCTGGTACACCCTGTGCTACAGACAATCAGTTTAATTTTACAGTCAAGTCATCCATCCTTTATGAGATGAGCAGATTTATTCTTTCATAATCCCATTTTGAGAGTTTATAGACCAAATGGGACACATGTCCTAGGGAATGTAAATGCAGAAAAGATTTGCTCAGAAGTATAAAATTTTTGTTAAAAAATAAAATAAAACTTAAAGAAAATGCACCTTTTTATGTCAACTGGTTTTATAATAGAACTCTAGCATATTCCCACTTTCAAAATAACTAGATTATATATATTTGTAGCTTAATATATTTTTATTCTGACACAGATGGAAAAGAAAACAATTTAGCAATTTAGATTTTACAAACAATTTGTACATAATATGGCCCATTTGCTTTTGAAGTTATTGCATCATGATTTTAGATGCCAAAACCACTACAATATAAAAATCCACAATTGAGTATGTTTGTTGACTCCAATAAACTAGATTTTCAATGATCTTTTGTTTAAAATATTATCCAGACTACTTAGGATATATCATTTCAGAAACGTCATGGCTTAAAATGTAATATGGATTTTAGGAGCCAGAGAGGTCAAGAACACCAAAAGAAAACTTACAGAATCAACTAAACTGGGCTCACAGGGGCTCATGAAGACTGAACCCTCGACCAAGGAGCCTGTGTGGGACAGACCTAGGCCCTCTACACTTTTTACAGTTCTGTAGTGTAATCTTTTTGTGGGACTCCTAACAGTGGGAGCAGGGGCTGTCTGATTCTGTTGCCTGCTTTTGGGAAGCTTTTCCTCCAACTGGGCTGCTTCCTCCAGCCTTAATAGGAGAAGGTGTGCCTAGTGTTGTTACTGCTTCATGATCTGCTATGGCTGTTTGATATCCACGGAGGCTTGCTGAAGAGATATGGGGGACAAATAGATGGGCATAAGAAAGAAGAGGGAGGTGGAAAGCAGGAACTAATAGAAGAGGGGAGAAGGTTGTGATATACAAAAGAAGTAGTAAGAGAAGACCGAGGAGGAGGAGAAAGAGAAGAAGAGGAGGAGGAGGAGGACCCCCTGACTAGCTCTAATTTCCAATCTAAATCATGAGGAGACTAGCTTTGATATTAATGAGAGCCAAAATGAGAAGACTGAGACTCACTTCAGTCTTCTACAGTCTTTAGAACACTGAGCCCTGACTATTCCTGTAAAATTTAATATTTAATTTATTTGGGATTAGATTTTTGGATTTTCCAAATATCTCTAATGGGAAGTGAATTACTCTCTACTTTCAATGCATCCTGTTATTTGACTAGGAGACAAAAACACTGATACTAATTAGTGTAGGTTTTCTCAAAATTCTCTCAAAGATTTAGAGGGCCCCTCTAAAGCCATGTTTTTCAGTTTGGTAATCCTAGACCATATTCAGAGGACAGCGTCCACTTGGGCTTTGAACATTTAACCTTACTTGGAGGTTAAGTGTTCTTCCCTATCCTCCAGAATCGTAGCTCTGGTTCGTTTTTAAGCAAAGTTATGCTTAACTGAAACTGATTCCCCCTTTGTCAAGCAAAATCATTTTTCTCAGCCATCCGTCTAACTTACTATTCACTAATGAATTTATCAGCCCTTCTCTTGTGAACCATTCACCTGTTACTCAATATACAAGGTTACCAGACAGATGCCATTAAATAGTTAAAGTGTGAAATAAACATGGCTCCTCTAACCAAGCATTTCTGACTGTCTTCTGCTTTCTGCAGAGCCAAAAGGCTGATCAAAAGATAATTTGTTGGCAAAAAATTTGGAAGGATGGGCTTCTAATCTTATCCTTATGACCTTACTTCTCATGAGTCTATTTTTGATGTTCATCTATGACCTTAATTTAGGAAAATGGACTATTGTTTGACCTAAATATCTGGTAGGTAGTTTTATTGACACAAGTTAATATTCCACATGCGTGAGGTAGAATATTATCATATATATCAGCATGCACTTATTAAATCCATCAATCCTTTCAACCATCTCCTCTCCCACTCTCTATTAAAATCTATTTGATTTTCAGGCTGAAGCTTTTGAAAATCTTTAAGAAAAAAGAAAAGTGATTGTTGTGTCCCCATGTGTGACATATTCCCCTTAAATATCTGGTTCTATTGTGTTTTTTTCTACAAATGACTGAATTTTATTCATTTTCATCATGTAAATATATGGAATACATTGTTTATGGCTTCGACATCCATTCCTCATTTCTGGTAACAGTATTGAAAGATAGATGATAGATGGATATATAGGTAGATAGATAGGGATACAGATATATAGATAGATAGATACATAGATAGATAGATAGATAGATAGATAGATAGGGATATATAGATACATAGATAGATACATAGATAAAGAAAAGAAGGAAAGATATATGATACAGAGAGATGATAGAGAAAGAAGAGATGAGGAGAGATATAGAAACAAAGAAAGGCCTAAAGAGACTGAGAGAGGGAGAGAGGGAGAGAGAGAGAGAGAGAGAGAGAGAGAGAATATAAAACAAAAGAAACCAATGCACTATTATGGTATTATGAATAAATGCAATCATGGAGAGCAGTGTGGAAGTTCCCCAGTAAAAACTAAAAGCAGGTCTATCACGTGATGTGGTTATGCCACTTCTGGGAATATATCCAAAAGAAATTAAATTAGTGTAACAAATAGCATTATGTTTATTGTGGCACCATTAACAGTA
The DNA here is from genome assembly GCA_019843965.1 of Rhynchomys soricoides. NCBI lineage: Eukaryota > Metazoa > Chordata > Mammalia > Rodentia > Muridae > Rhynchomys > Rhynchomys soricoides. The sequence goes on from JADRCH010000061.1 coordinate 8,339,447, forward strand.
GATAAGATGGTTTTTAAAAGGCAACTGGATCTGCTTTTACTAGATGGCTGTTGACTTAAAAGAATAAAATATACTTTTTTGTCAAAAATATCTGAATTACAAATCTCATGCATTTATTTCTGCCAAGTGAACAAGAAATGCCAAATATCCACCTTGCCAGTTAAGGATTGAATGTTGAAGTGTGAAATAAATATGTTAATAAGGAACACTCATTTCCCCAATAAGGATTCACACAAGTCTTCTAACAGTATCCTGCACTCTGAACTCACACTGTGAGCCAAGAGGGTTCAGAACACAAAAGTACAACTCATCCTTTTACCCATTAGTTTTTCTTTCTTACTTAAACACCCCCTTCAACATAAGCACACAAAAGTGTATTTCATGTTCATACCTATTCTCTTTTCTTACTTGGAACATGTTTTCTATACTTAACATAAATGCTTTGTCAACAACAGAGAGCCATAGGGTTATCTGTTGTCATTGTCTCAATTGGTTTCCAGGTCTTAGAGAAAAGCATCCAGTACTGTACAGGAATGAATCTTTTTAATGAGAGGTTTATTAATGTAAAATTTACATGCTGAACACACATTTGGAGAACACTAACCTAGTAGATTTTCCTTAGTAACCATTTGCATTGAATCATAATGTGTCAAAATTAAACGTTAAAAAGAAAACCACAATATTAATCTCAGTAGGTAGGAGGATGAGACAGGAAGATCTTGTTTTCCAGGATAGCCTGGACAACATAGCAAGGCTTTCTCTCAAAAAACAACTAAAAAATATTGAAATCATCATATATATTAGAGTAAATATTATGTCATCAAAATTATTTTAGTATTATATACTAAATGCTAGATTTCAATTAGCCATTTCACAATTATATCAAGTCATCTTGTTATTAATAATAATGATAATAGTAACATAATAAAGTAAAATAAATACAAAGGGAACATAGTTTTGCCATTTTATAAAGCCCAAAAGATTATTTTTTTTGTCCAATCTCATTTCTATAGTGTAGATAATCTCTGTCTTAGATTTGGTTCTAGTTAGCTATGGTATATACGGTCACATTTTTCTTTGTACTTCACTGGGAATTCTTAAAATAGGTGACATTTTAATCCAGAGGTGATGGGAAAATATATGTGTAATATAAGCTATGAGATATATTCATATAGCTCCCAATGTACCTTTCCATTCATCTCCATGACAGCTGTTATTGAAGCTTAAGATCATTAGCACAGGAAACTTGGCAAGGACAGAGGATCAAGTTATAAATATTGGCTTCAGATGTCACTTCAGGACAGAGTAAATTCTCTCAGGATGTAGTAGCATGAATTGTATGAGAAATCCCAGTTAGATCCAGAGTTGCTTCTGAGATTTTTGAATAAGGTGAAAGGAGTATGAAATAAACTCTGAGTTTATGCTGCTTTTAATTTAATAACAATAAAAAAAGCTTTTCAGCAGACTGGAAAGTAACGTAGATATTGCTTAACATGAAGCAAGCAATTCCATGACTCCTGTTTCCTGTGAATTAATTGAGTTACGCTTGTTGTTGTAGTTTGGTACCTAGTATATCTAAATCATTTTCCTCACAGCCTTTCCTCCATGGATATTAGTAATGCCATGTTTATTAGTCCAGATCCATGGTCCCTTTCCTCTGCTTTCTCAAGATGTTTTAGTTGCGGCCCGGCAGTGATGGCGCATACCTTTAATCCCAGCACTCAGGAGGCAGAAGCAGGCGGATTTCTAAATTCAAGGCCAGCCTGGTCTACAGAGTGAGTTCCAGGATAGCCAGGGCTATACAGAGAAACCCTGTCTCGAAAACAAAACAAAACAAAACAACAAAAAAAGAGGTTTTAGTTGCTTCCAATATTTTTGTAAGTTGCACTGTAGGTATATACTGGGAAAGATTGTGAAGTAAATTTCTTCCTCATTATGTATGTGTTGAATAACACATACTATGATCCCAATATCTAGTCTGAAATGTCACGAGGCTCATTAAAGGCTGCGTGCCTTCTGAGAAGCTGGAGAATGAGAGCTGAAAATCAGACAGGAAGACCAAAGGGGATAGGACAAAAGTATTTCTGTAGATATAAAAGGCAACCATCCATTTAGGCTCTAACCCAGACATGTGAGTATGGCGGGTGAGATTTCCAAACTAAGGTTCAATGCCATAGTAATTTTAAACCATATGTCCTGCTGATTCTACCACATATTGCCTGATAACTGAATATTCATCTTTAAAACTACCTAATGTTGGTATATAGGTTAATAGTATCTTTACAAAATGTGGCTGGCAATTCTCATGGTCTCTAACTATCTTTTAAGAAAATAACAGGGTACTTGAGTCCAGTTCTTTCATAATTTTATTAACAAGCATAATTAGTTTGGGAGAAAGATTCAGGAGCTAAAATAAGAAGAACTATGGTCAAGTCCTAGGACTGCCTTTCTTTGAAACCACTTGCATCACAGATTGATATTTTTTTAGAGGAAAGAATGAGACAATAAAGATACAATCTCCTTCCATAGATAAATTTTAGAATGATCTTACCAAATAACATTTCAGCAGATGTTTTTGAGAAACATACAGAATTTATTTAGTAGTTGTCTTCGGGTGTTATAGTTGCTATTTTAAAAATCCAAAGACCTTGTAAATTATCAATAATGAACATTTACCTCTACCTGTTCCAGAAGAAGATACTGGTAGATTTAATGACTTGTGAGAGCATGCTTTGGAAATGGGCACCTTTCTACTAGATTAACACATGGATTATAGATTGTCTTTTAGAAGAACACTAATCCCATTGGTAAGGATTCTATTTCCTAATACTAGCAATTTGAGGATTAGAATTCACAACATGAATCTGAGGTCTGGAGACATTAACATTCAGACCACTGCAACTGTCGAAACAACCAGAGAAAGAAGTTTTTGAAAGGCTTTGTCAATATTGAAGAAAATTGTTTGCTAAAATGTGAATCAAAGACTGATTAAGCAAATATCTATGAATTATAGCAAAAAAAGCTGATAAAACCACTCATATCATGTGAAGTACAACAAAACAAACCTCACTTCAGAAAAATAAAAACTCGAGGCATGAAGGTCTATGTAATTTCTATCCAGTAACTGATGCACAAGTCTTAACACCAGCAATTTTTGTTTGTTTGTTTGTTTGTATGCATGTACGTATGTATGTATGTATGTGTTTTGTGATATACTTTCATATAGCTAATATTGGCCTCAGACTTGATATGTAGTCAAGGCTATTTTTTTCTTCTTTTTTACTCATAATTCTAATTATATTTCCAAAGTTCTGGGAATACATTCATGTATCATCACAGGTGGTTCCAACTCTAGCAATTTTAATTTGGACAAACATAAAGGTAACTTTGAATAGTTAGATAATATATTTAATTGATAATAATATACCTAGATAGATGATATGTAGACGATAGATAGATAGATAGATAGATAGATAGATAGATAAATAGATAGATAGACAGACCAAGGAAGTTCAGAAGATACTCTGAAGCACAAAACAGCATTTTTAATGGATCTTGTCAAAGCTATTGTACATAATTTTTAAAATAAATATGCTATTACATATATTTTGCCATCAATTTTTCTAAGAAGTAGTTGGATTGCTTCAGAAAGGAGGGAGACCCAGTCGAGTTGTAAAGAACGGCTTGATTGCTTCTAAAACTAGTACCTGCCAGCTCTAGTTGTAGGATGCAGTTTATTATAACAAAGATATAATAATCTCAGACTTTGGGTTCTCATGTATAAAATGCATACATACAGTCAAAATAATTTCCACGTTCTGCTAGAACAATGAGATTTATTTTTTACTAAGAATATTAGCTATAAAGTACAATAGATTCAGAAAAGGATAGAGAAAAATGTAGTATAGTTTTAAAAAATACAGTAAGCTAAGAAATTTTAGGTAGAAAATTCCTGTTGTCTTTCAATATATTCTTTGTAGGAGCTAATGGCCCAGTGTGAGGGAGAAGCATTTAACACCTGCTACACTCATCGTGCCCTGAAACCAATGTAGCCAAAGACTTTTCAGTAACTGCTTGTAACTACACACATATATATAGAATTAATGTCATTGCAGTTTCTTATCCAGGTTATGAAAAGAGATGACTTTATGTTTCAAAGGATGCTTAATCACAAAATTATCTGCCTATGTCATTATAACTGATGTTTCTTTAATATATTCAAAAATCCCATATCTAAATATATATACAGAGTTAATCACATTTTCAAAATATTACATCATTGACTATTGATGGTACCTTCAAGTTTTTGGAAAAATCTTCTAAGTACAAGAAAGTACAAAATAATCAATACTTAGAAATATCTCCTATCAGAAATATTTACAGAGAGACCTTGTACCCTTTCATTCCCATTGGTTTTTGACCTGTTGGACCTGAAAATAAGTCAGCATAAAGACTAGAGACCAAGAACAAACATAACTGGATGCCGCAGAAATGCTCAAGCATTCCCAACATAGGCTTTTTGCAGTTGAAACTGACAGTGGCACCATCATGACTCAGAATTGGAAAAAAGAGGTCACAGGAAAGCGGTTAAGGATGTTGAAGTTGAGCACCCAACCTTATCACTAATGGCAATGGGAAAGACAACTTGGGCTGCTTTTGACAAACACATCATTTCAATGATTCAAAGCTGAAAATATTCAGGATAAAATACCCATGGAAAGTTCACATAACTAAAAAAGAATCCAACTGCTCGGATATTTGCATCGCTAAAATTTCATTCAGTTCGTAACTAGGGTTGGGAATAGAATACAAAATGTTAAACTGGACAGCCAGACGTCACTGCTAACCACAGACTTGCATTCTTTTGCTATTTATACCCTTTGTTTACTTTTTGCATTTCCTCAGCTGGGACGGGGACTTTCTGCTTCAAGACAATTTTACTCTTATTTTTGGCACAAAAAGTACATTTTCCAGTACTTCTGGAAAATGTTACATCTAACAGATTCTTTGCAAAGAGATGATGGAAACAATTCTACCAGGATTTAATAAATTCCATGGTGATACCAGTAATCATTGACCCAAGAAATGCTTGCTCTTAAACATGTGTTTCAATTGTCTCTAAAATGACAGGAGTAATAAATGGTCGTTATCTCCCCCAATGCCCAGTCAATATGACCATCCAACTATATTATTCCAGTCTTTAAAATATAAATGATCTCCATGATTAGCCTGGCAACAGCTCATCTATCTATACACCAGCTCCACCTGAGTTTTCTAAATGATTCATTGAGAATTTCTGTCAATATTCTAACCTGAAGAACTTAATTCTGTTCCCCAGCAATTGCAATTAACTCTAGTCTTCTGTCAACATGATTTCCTTTTTGTATTTAATTATATCTATTAAATTTAAGCCTAAATTTTAGAAAATTGTAAGTCTACAATTGCTTTTCAAAAACGACCAAAATGTATAATGATATTTTTGCTTATAAAAATTATAATGTTTGTGGAATAAGTACTGTCCATTAAAAGAGAGACTAAGAATTAATTCCCAGATCAATATTCCTTCAACACCTTTGTTAATTATGATTGCAGAAAGAAGTGGCCCTATTCAAATCCTAGTGTTTGCTGTGGTGAGATGAACTAGTATTCTTATTATCATCTGCCAGTCCAGGACATTTTTATTTCTGTAAACTCAGTTTTTTAAAAATCCATACCAAGTAGCCAAATAAAAAATGAATAGAAATTTATAAATATAGCTTAAAGGGGAAGCAAAAGTACTTTCTTCCTTTCAGTTTGCCCTTGAACATACTACAACGGATTCTTCTGCCTCATCTATAGAAAGGCTCCTGTGATTTAAAAAAAGTTAAAAAAAAAAAAAAGAGGAAGAAAAACAGACAGATAAGACTCAGAACTTTCCCTGAGCTGCACTGAGCACATTAATCTTCAGTATCTCCAATAAACAATTTCTACCTCAAAAAAGTATTTTTATACAGTTTCTCTTGTTAGTTGAAAAGTTAAAATCATCTTCTATCCTACAAATATTATGACTGACAATGTTTTGTGTCATTATAATGGAAATGTCTGGGATCACTGCCATCAATACTATACCTCTTTAACCTAAAAGAGTAATCAATTAAATTTAAATTTCCTAACTACTCAAGGATTGGAAGATATAATCAAGATTCCAAATTACCTTGTAAATAATGCTAAGCTAATTAGTAATTCTCAACTGACAATTTGTCCATGTAAATTATTCCCAATGACAATGAATATAGGTTGGATATACCTTTATGAAATGCTTGGAAGCCAAAAGTCCTCATGACATTTAGACACTTCCATTTATATATAATGAAATATCTTGAAGATATATACCAATTATAAACACAAAAGTAGCATTTTTATAAAGCTGTACATCCAGAGTAAAGATGAATTTTTGCAAATTTTTGTGCTTAGATTCTGACTATCCCGTATCATACAAAGCACTGTCTAGAATTTTTCATTGTGGTATCCAGATGGTTTTTAGGTTTGTCTTTTTTGAATTATAGAATATTTTATATTTCAGAATTTTGGATGAGGTTTGTACAGCCTGTATTTCCTTGCATGTCTGTTATCACATCAAGCAAACAGGAAAAAAATAAGTTTTACCTAGATCTTGTGATATATAAATTATGTGATTTTATATTTTATTTTAGAACCCATTTTGAGCTAATTTTGTTATCAAGTTAGTTATTTCACATAAAAGTATGATCCAAAATTTTTTATCAAAATTAAAAGTATTTGCCTCCAAAGTTTAATAAATTGGTCACCATAATTCAAATCTTTATCTTCCCAAAGATCTTAACAAGTGGGTACAAAAGAGAATACACAATGAGAAAATATTTTCAGGTCTCAGATCTTACTAATAACTCATGTGGCTTGAATAAAGAACTCAAAATCTAATATTAAAATTAAAAAGTAATTAGAAAATGAGTAAAATACTGAAGAGCTAGCTTGTCCAAGACAGCACATGAATGAATGAACACACGTAAAAAGATGTTATCTATCTCTAGCAGTTAGCCAAACTCACTACATCAATATTGTGATGATAAACATATTCATCAAAATGGCTAAAATGCTTAAATCTTCCAGATCAAATGCAGGCCAAAGGTAAACAAAATGGAATCCTTTGTTCTTCACTAATGAGAAATGATATATAGAATGATAGAGTCATTCTGGAAAACAAATAGTTTCATAGAAAACAAAACATACAAGTACCATACAAGTTTACAAGGACAGTGTTATACATTATTTTAACCAAGAAATAAAGACTTGAACTACATCATGATGCATAAATATAACTTCATTTTTAATAGTTAAAAATTGTCTGTAATCTTAACACCTAGGAAGCTGATGCTGCATTACTATGAGTTCAAAGCCAGCCTTGACTATATAGCAAGTGCCAAGAAGGAAATCTGGAACAGATGGCAGGAACCAGTCCCATAAAATAAAAATAAAAAAAGGAGAAAGAAATATTAATAATAAAGTCACCATTCAATAGTGGAATAGTTAAACAAGATATTATACATGCAAGACCATGGCATAGTGCTCAGCAATGATACAACGAATTATTGACCTGCTCAACATTCACATAGATCTCAGGACATTATGCTGAGTACAAAACCCAATTAATTAACCGAACAACCCAATCAAAAAAGTTTACATATTATATATTTCATTAATCTAACAAATTTATAAAGACAGAGTTCTAGAAATGAAACCAAGATCAAAGGTTGCCAACTATTGAGGATATTTGAAAGGAAGGAAATAAAATAACCATGAAAGAATGGCATGAAAGATGTTTTTGTAGTGATGAAATAGCTGCTTTTCATGATTGATGTAGTTGTTGCACAAGACTACACATGGGATAAAATGACATAGAAGCATGTATGTATAGTAAGATGCTAACTTGCTGGACTATGTATTGTACCATATTTATGTGAGATCAATCTCCGGGGGGTAAAAACTGGATTTAGGTTATATGAGAACCCTCTGTACTCTTTTTCTAAATCTCTATAAATCAATAAAAAATTTAAAATTTAATAATGTATTAAAAATCACATTCATGAGTAAGCTACTTAATTATACTAATTTTTCTTGAGTTGACTACGTGTTCATCAGACTCCACAAGCAGAGTGTGCATACGTTAGCCTCCAAATGTAATCTTACCATCATCAGAAATGAAGAGAAATGCTGGCCTTCCCTGGCCTCTACTCCCATTTCTCATACTCAGAGACTCTGCTGTGGGAATAGGCTTACACTTTGCTTTCTCCCCATTCAATTTGTTCCATCTAGGCTTTGTTTCTCACCCCCTATTACCAGCACCAGAATTAGGCTGTTGAATCAATAAATTTACCTTCTGATTGACTTGGCAGGGCAATGTGACCTATACTGATAATTCTATGTCCTGATGAAATTAGTGCATTCAGTATTCATTTATTTACAGATGTTTAGTGTCCTTTCAAATGGACAGAGTTGAGCTGAGAATTAAACTAAAAAAGTAGTATCACACTTGAATGAAAGAATCCCTTTCGTATTAATCTTTCCTTCCCTTTTTAAAAATTTTATACGTTAGGCCAAACATCAGGTGAGAGTTGTCTGGAAGAATTGGGGATAGAATTGAGCAAGCCGGAGTGGCCAAGGACACCACAAGAAGACCTACAGAGTCAACTAACCATGGGTGCTCACAGAGACCAAACCTCCAACCAAAGAGCATAAAAGTGTTTGATCTAGGCCCTCTATGTATTTGTATCAGATGTACAGGTTGGTCTTTACTTGGGTCCTCTAACAATTGGATCAGGGGCTGTCTATGACTCTGTTGCCTGCCATTGGATCCCCTTCCCCTAGCTAAACTGCCTAGCTGAGCCTTCTGGGAGAGAATGTGCTTAGTCATGCTGACACTGGATGTCCCAGGACGCAGTGGTACTGAAGGGGGGCTTCCCTTTCTCTGAGGAGAAGGGGAGGGGGTCGTGGGGGTGAGATTGGATTTGTAAGGGTGGGACTGAGAAGAGACTGGGCTATAGACAGGATGTAAAGTGAAGGAAGGAAGGAAGGAAGGAAGGAAGGAAGGAAGGAAGGAAGGAAAGAAGGAAGGAAGAAAAGTGGTATGTAATAAGCTTCTGCTTTGTTTTGCTAAACACTTTAATGTGGGCATGTCTGACCAAACCATGGCTTGGCAGTATCTAATTCTGTGATATATATGAATACATTTGTTGGCCTGTCCTATAGGACTAGAATCTGAAAAGGAAAGTTCTGAATCAGCCCTTTAACACCTTCCTTTGGTTGGTGCAAAAGCAACCAAAAGCAGCTAGCAAAAGCAAGTGTCTGATCTTTACATGTGTGAGAAGATTGAATATTCATAATAATAGCTTTCCAAAGTCACAAGGAAACAAAAACAAACAAACAAACAAACAAACAAAAAAGCTCAAAGTCTTCAAAGCCACTCCTTGGAATCCTGGCCAATGTTATTTCCCTTCCCAGGCAATTCTTGTCCTTGTGATTCTAAAACAAATTCATGAAAGCATTTTTTTTGTAAGAAAGTTGTTTTAACTCATTACTGAAAATCATGCCTAAGAAGTGCCAAAAAGTCATAAAACACCACTTTGTCTCTCAATGAAGTGTGCAGCATGTATTTATAAGCTTTTAGTATAATAATTTTATAACCAAACAGCTGCTGGAACAATGAATTTTTATAACCAGTGTCTCAGTTGGCATTTTTCTCCTAAATATGACAAAATAAAGTTTTTGTGATACAATTCATCTAGCTCAGCTGCATTTAATAGAATCATCAGCAAAAGGAGAATCCGTGAGATAAAAACCATACTCCTAGCAGAGTGAAATAAAAAAAAAAATGTATGTTGGTTAATCTGCTGGTTTTACTTATGTTTTCCTGGTGGTTTGTATAATAGTGTTTTTTTATGTTCTCTGAACAAATAACAACTATGTCATTTTAATGCTACTTTGGTTAAATATTTGTTCTCTGTTTATCATCAAATCAACATAATGCTAGCTTTTCACATGGCTACCCTTATGCTATATATTACAACAGGCTGAATATATTAATAATACTTAAGCTATTGGAAATAGATATAACCTAGTAAAATACAAAAGGACACGTGGATATCACCCAGTAATGAGCTACCCTGTGAAGCAATGCCTTTCTCTCTCTGGAGGATCACCAACACAGGCTCGAGCTGGCCTTAGATTTTATGACAGTGTTATAGCAATGACTGATCCATGGCCAGAAAATGGCAGTGAATTATATTTAAGAGCCTTTCTAATTTTTAAACCGAAACTCTGGAATAATACGTTTACAGCTAAAGCTGCAAAAGAAACCCCTTCTTAGGCATCCATTGGCTGTTATGTTAGTGATTTTTTTATGCTTTCGATCCCCTTTCATTATTCACATGCTCCTCTGAAACAGTTGTATGAATTGTTGAGTTAAACATTTTCTCCAAGAGAGATAACCTGCCCTTCCTTCTAAAAAGTGAATTCCATAAAAGTTATAGCCTTATTTTTTCACAATTTTTTTGAATACTCTTCTAGAATTTCCTAGCAATAATTCCACTGCTAGAATATCCTACAATCAAGTCACATCATTATTATATCCCCGACTATAAGATTATATTAAAAATTGAGATATGATATAATTAGTAGCAAAAAGCTTGACTAACAAATATAAAATAATTTTTAGGGAAATTTAAAGTCTTTCTTGGCAATGATCAAAATGATATATGGCCTGTCAAATTAAATAGAATCCCAATATTCTAGCAGTGTGTTTTCTAAAAGGTGAAGAGGTTAATTGTGTTGTAAAAAGAAGTCCCTAAAGAATATATTATCTTTTTTACATAGGACCATATTTACTATGGCAAGGGGCCATAGAGCTGAACTTTCAGATTAGGAAGGAGTTGACCAAGTGTTCATAAAGGGTTTTCCATAATTGTTGGTGATTAGAATACTGTATATCATTATGTTTGGATTTATTGATTTCATTTGATGAATTATGGTGTTTAAAATGCATTAAATTTCATAAAAATTAAAGTCACGAAATTATCTATATGAAACTGGCTCAATAAGAGACCAGCCACTTGCTGGACATGTTATTTTAAAACTGTGCCACATGAGAATTATTACGATTTTAACAACATTCACTTTTCAAATTGAAGGACTGGTTTCATCTTCATTGTCAGTTATGATAATACATCCAACATTTTATTAGTGTCTATGAGTGATCTGCGTTTCTTTTTCTCATAAATCCCATGGGATTTGTTTCTACTAAAAGGTCATATTTTAATGCATTCAGTTTTCAAAGGAATGGAACATCTGGTGAAGATGTATAGTTCCCACATAGCAACTGACATCACTGTATCTACACGCTCTAATAACCTCTTTTATTTAAAGAATGCGTCATAATTCCTCAGCAAAAAAAGAAAAAAAAAAAAAAAGAAACCAAACTGATTCTTAAAGTTCACGATTGTTAATAATGTGAACAACATTACCAAATGTTTGCTAAGAAAGTGAGCCATCTTCATCTTCTTGAGCTGCCATAACAAAATGCCAGACACTAAATTACTTAAAATATAGACATGTATTTACTAAGAGTTTCACTCTCTGAACTTTCAAGAGAGTCTGGCTAGGTCTCCTGGTGAAATCTTTCTTCCAGGGAGGAGGTGGGGGAGAATTTGCACTTCTTAACACTCAGTGAATCAAATGAATCAAATTCTTCAACTTCTCACGGACTTTTTTTTCCATGGCATGCATTAGCAGTGGGAAGGTATCTCTCAATTTCATTGATCAAAAAGAAATTTTAATCTGTTTTTATGTACGATATGCCCACTTGCTCCTCTTTAAATTCACATGCTAAAGTTCTACCCCTGTGTGTTAATGTATGTTAATGAGACCTTTGAAGATGACTAGGGTTAGATGAGGGCTCATTTAATATCATCTGCCGCAAGTTCTGTATGTCCACATAATGCGTACAAAGAATATTTAGTATTTGCAATGTCTGTGAGAAAGTAAAAGACAAAAAAAGAAAAGAAAGTAAAGAAAGTATGATTTGGTGAAATTTAAAATAATTTTATCTTGGCTGGCGAGGTGGCTCAGCAGTTAAAAGCATTTACTGTCTTTCAGAGAATGTAAGTTTAGTTCTCAAATACACCTGTAACTTCAGCTCCAGGGAACTAGATACCCTGTTATGGTATTTATTGGAATGCACACACATACCATATATACACACATACACACAAATAAAATAAATAAGTAAATTAAAAAATAAAGAAAAATGATTTGAAGTCTAATGTATCACAATATATTTAATAAGTGTATGATTAATTCACAAACTGAAAAGCAATATCAATAAGCAATAGACCAAAGTACAAAAGGAACTAGACATCAAATTAAGCTTCAGATCCAGTCTGTTTCCTCAGTGTGTAATCTTTGGTATTAAAAGACATATCAAGTTTAAGTAGAACACACTATAATGGAAAGCTATTAGTTTCTGTTGTAAAATCTTCTCAACTTGTCTTTCTATTTTCAGAGGGGGCTATCCTGGCCAGGGTAGATATCTGTAACAGAACCCACCCACTCATGCCTGATGTTCTCAGCTCTGCCTTGTTGGTGTTTACTTCGGGAACTTTCTGTTCTTGGGGCATGCATTGGCTCAGTGTCTTCTTGCCCCTCCTCCCTTTCAGATCCAAGAGGCATACAGAAGTACAAATGTTTCTGCCCATACAAAAAGAGGTAAGCATCTCTTCCCAAAATCTCAGGAATGGTTGCCTCCTAGTGCCTTGCTTACATTTGGAATCTAGACCCTGAATAAATAACTTTGGCCAAAAGAAGCAATCTGGTAGATGACATTTTACTGTTCTGGCTGAGTATAAGTTTAAGTGTCATGGAGAATGCCAAGCTGGGGGTAATCATTGCTCAATAGGAAAAGGAATGTTTCCTGGTTTCAAATGAGAAAATGGAGCTGAAATTATGCCACTGGTTCCTCTACCTTTCCACTCGTCTTTTCTTTACCTTTAGAAAAATTAATAGAAAAATAATGTACATAATTATGCAAGTCTAAACATTTCCTTTTTACCAACTGACTTTGAGCACCAGAAACCAAGTAAAACCCAGACATTGAGAGTAAGAATCTGTAGCCTAGTGTCCCTGTGTAGAAATGCATGTCAGAGTCAGGAGAAGCCTTAGAAGTTTGTAACCAGTTAACCATGTATACAAAGAATGAAAAAATAAACTAAAGGAAGAAGAAAGGAAGGAAGGAAGGAAGGAAGGAAAGAAAGAAAGAAAGAAAGGGAAAGAAAAAAGCAAAAAGGTCCTGTTATAAGTGAAGTACCTCTGACCTGCACACATATACCACTGTAGCATAAACACCTTCATTAGCACACATGAATGTAAGCACGCGCGCGCGCATGCACACACACGCACATTTTGCATACACTCACAAGGCATTTTAATTGGGAGAGTGAAGTCGGGCAATAAAGAGGGAAAAGGCTATGCAGAAGTTGGAAGTGGCCAGCCAAAATAACATGCTAGTTATCTGACAAATCAAATGGTCAGTCCAGAACATAAGGTGAGAAATATAAATTAGGATTTCACCAACATGGAGAATAAATCTAATCTATCAAGGAGCTAATTTTCCTGACAGAAATTCTCTCTATCTTAATTATTAATGTACGTGAATTATTTTTGTTACTGCTGGCTGAGATCCTTAAAGGGCAGCAATTTCTGATTGACATTCATTCACCACTGTGCTGGTATCTGATAGATGCTAAAAAGGATTTGTGCAAGCCAGAGCTTTTTCACTTAGGCCACCTCAGCTACACATCTGTTAGCATGCCTCTGTCCCACCAAAGGCTTGCCATACCACTTTCTTCACCGAAACAAATCTTGCTACTACTTGATGCCATTTCATGTGTAGAGATGGAGATGAATCTCAGATCCAGTGTCTGATCTATAGGAAGATTCTATGCTTCTTGAACCTAAATTAACTGTGTCTTCATAAATAGTTTCATGCAATCTTTGGACAATTGGACAAGGTATAGTCACACTTCAGTACTGGCTAAATAATCTCAGATATTTGAGTTCTATCTTTATAGTGGTTTCTTTCTTCTTTCCTTTGTTTCTTTTTTTATTTGTTATTTTAAGATAGGTTTTTATAGAGCCCGTTATAGCTCATGTTAAGTATGTTGATGAGCATAGCTTTGGCCATCTGTTTTGCTTTCTTCCAACTCTTGAATTCTGGAATTATAAACATGTACCACCATGTCTAGCTACTCACTCATTCATTCATTCATTCATTCACTTTTTAATATCTTAGACTGAACATAGAGTATCATATATACTAGGTAAGTGCTCTAAAACTGAGCAGTATCAGCATCCCTCTCTTGACTTGTTATCTTGACAAGTCTCACAAAGCTGCCCAGACTGGGTTTACAGTTGTGACTCCCCTAACCTTGGATCTCAAAAAGCTGAGATTACAGATCTGTACCACCAGGAATTTATCTTCTTTTGGTTTGTCATGCATGGATGTTCAAATGCATGGGGAAATGTTTTCCCCTTGTCCATTTTAATGAGATGAATAGGGGAATATTTTCTATGCATTTGTATCACTGACATGCCCAATCAACATTTGGCCTCTGGCAAAGCAAGTATGTAATGGCTGACTATTTATTTTTATGCTTTTAGCAGTTGGCCTAGTAGATATATACAGTGCATCTCCATTCATTTTCCTTTTTTGTTATCACAGAGCCCATATTTTTCCTTTATCATGAAGATTAAGAATGAATGCCTTAACCAGTTGGTTCTGTGCGGGCTAAGAATAAAGATACCCCTTTCATCCATCATTTAGAAAAATTTTACTAAATGTTTCAATAGTAGTTGATGAAAAGAGTGTAGTACAGATTTTGATAGTCAAGAAATACAAAATTAATGAATAAAATGTTGATCATGACTACATGTTTATAAGTTTTTAAGGTGACTTGTGTGATTCTTCTGCCCCAACACTATAGGGAAGAAATGAAAATGTCCCAAAATATAGTATCTTCCCTTCTCTCCTAATCTCCTTTCTCTTTCATATTTAAGACACCTATTGGAGAGCATGCCTATACTGAATATTCATTAATTTTCAAAGTCCCAGTGTTTTGCCAGTTTAGATTTAAATGATGTTCCATTATACTGTTGAGCAGATTTCATGGCTCTCTAATCAAATTAGCTCATTTCTAAACACAAACATTTTTATAAGAAACTTGCCCAAAGCAATTGTGACTTAGATCTCATCCTGTTTTTTTTTTTTTTAAATAAATAAATAAATAAAAAATTGAACAGCAGGTTATTATGTTCAGTGCATCACCTGCTGTGCGACACGACCAGCAGAGAAGAGCTATAGCCAACCTTCCTGCAGCAGTTCCTGCACACACTGGAGATCAGAGAGAGTTGTTATAGGACCAGTATTGAAAGCCCCCTGGATTTCAATTATCCTTTATTTATTATCTGAGCCGCTCTGCTGTTTGCAAAGTGTAGTCATCTTCTACACATTCACTGCTTCCACATTAATGGTTGTGAAGTATCTGCTATGATGCATTTTGTCATTTAATATTAGGTTTACTATGCAAAACACAGCTAAATCCTGACAGGCCACATAAAAACTCACCCTAAATGAACCATTATATTGTATGCTGTCAACGAAGACTAAAGAAATACAGTGCTACTCTACAGAGCTTGCAGAAGCAGCAGAAAAGAGTGAGTAGTACAGCTTCCAAAACAGAGTCTACCACTACCCATCATGTACTAGACAAGATTTATTGTTGTAAACAACCAATCAGGATAGGGAGTGCAGCTAACTGGGGAGAAAGCAACAATTAAAATTCAGTACAAAAGTAGTTTTAGAATGCTTACATGGGACTACATTCTTAACAAGACCCAGATTCTGTCTTATATATATTTAGCAAATAGAAAAGAAAAAGAGGTATATGCTTAAGTGTAAACAAGACACGTTATAACTCTGATATAACAGGCATGGAAATCCAAGACACTGTCTGGCAGTCACATACTGGCAGTTAAACATGAACTCTGGGTATCCTTATTAGTGTTGTTCTCATGATCCTGGGGACCTGGAAGTCTTTTCACAGGGTCCAAAAGATAGGATTATATACCTGCAATGTGAGGATCATAGAGAACAGTAGATTCAGGTTCTGAAATTGGATGAAGAGCTAAAGATACAAGGTATGTCCCTATCTGGCTCTTGTGGCCCAGTCATCATGGGAAGAACAAATAAATTCTGCTGTCTTATTCAAGACCTGCTGCAATACCCAAATACAGTAGAGTATGTATAAATTACCAGCTGTCTAGGCAGGCACGGAACCCACTACAATGCAACAGTAACCACTAGATGTGACCATTTTGTTGACATTTCTTCTGATCCTTACACTTGCTAGACGACAAGATACATCCACTTAGCTTCCTCTACTCAACAACTACATTCTGTGCCCGAGCTAATAGGTAAGTCTCTAGAGGTTTCTTTACTTTAGTTCTCTTCTAAATAGAATCCTGTCCTCTCTGAGTAGGTCAGGTTGCTAGTCATATAGTTAAAGAAACCAGATTATAGCATTAACATTTAAATTGTTGAACTGTGGGCCTGTGGAGGGTATACCTTTAATGCTATTAACAGCAAAGGCATAAGGCCTCTCTATATGATATGTATTGTGATCATTCACAACATACTCAAATATAGTACAAATTTTTATTTAAAAATTTTACATAAAATTTTAAATAAAATTATGCATTTTTTCATTTTATGACAGTGAATAAATATATTTGTGAATATGATGGTGATTAAAATATATTAGATACTGAAAGTACAAAATTCAGTGCTGCATGACTGTTCTAGCACTACAGAAGATCTCTGAGATCTGCAGACTTCAGGTCTGACTAATTTCCCTATGTGAAGCTTGTTATTTGAAAATATTTTATAATAAAGATGTAATGGATTATTTAAAACATTTTTTTAAAAAGTTAAAGTATGTTTCAAAAACAAAAATATTTCGAAAAAATTTCATATTTCTATTATTATTATTATTATTATTATTATTATTATTAATTTTTACTTTCCAGCCTCAGTTTTTCCTCCCAGTTCCTCCAAACAACCTCCTCTCTGCCCTTCCCTCATCTCCTCCTCCTCCTTTACTATTCTGAAATGGGCAGGCCTCCCAAGGATAGCAACCAAACTTGGTATGTCAATTTGTAGTAAGACAAGTTAACTCCCCTCATGTCAAGATTGAACAAGGCAACTTGGTGTAAAGAAAAGGTTCCCAGATGCCAGCAAAAGTATCAGAGACCGCTTTTGTTCCCATGGGAGTCTCACAAGAAGACCAAGCTACACAGATATAACAAATAAGCAGAGGGCCTAGGTCAGCCCATGCAGGATCCTTGATCGGCGCTACAGTCTCTGTGAGCCCTGTGAGCACTGTGAGCGCAGGTTAGTTGATTCTGTGGGTTTTCTTGTGGTGTTCTTTGCCTGTATGGCTCCTATAAACCCTCCTTCTTATCTTCTGGAGGATTTCCTAAGCTCCACCTAATGTTTGGCTGTGGGTCTTTGCATTTGTTTCTGTCAGTTATTGGATGAGCTAAGCACCAATCTATGAGTATAGCCAAATATCATTAGGAATCAAAATTCTTTAAGAAAAGCTTAACATGCTTCTGATACAGGTACCAAGAACAAAGGCAGCAATGGAAAGACTACTCTGATGAAGTTTTTGGAGGAATTGGATGTTTTGAGAAAATTCATAGAAGTTCTCCTTGGTTACACATAATGGGGATTTGAATTCATTTTATTCATACCCTGGGAAAAGGTTTGAGCTAAACTTAAAGGTGGTGAATAACTTATTTAGGAGAAAAAAATTCAAGGCAGCAAGCATTCAGGCACACATGGGAGTTGTCTTAGTCAGGGCTTCTATTCTTGCACAAACATCATGATGAAGAAGCAAGTTGGGGAGGAAAGGGTTTATTCAGCTTACTCTTCCACACTGCTGTTCATCACTAATGGAAGTCAGGACTGGAATGCAAGCAGGGCAGGAAGCAGGAGCTGATTCAGAGGCCATGGAGGGATGTTTCTTACTGGCTTGCTTCTCCTGACTTGCTCAGCTGGCTTTCTTATAGAGCCCAAGACTACCAGCCCACAGATGGTTCCACCCACAAGACAACCCCCCCCCCCAATCACTAATTGAGACAATGCCTTATAGCTGGATCTCATGCAGGCATTTTCTCAACTGAAACTCCTTTTTCTGTGATAACTCCAGCTTGTTTCAAGTTGGCACAAAACCAGCCAGTACAGGAGTATACCTGATTTTTTCTTTTTTTAGACAAACTGACAGTAGAACTCAAGAACATTAACAACAAACAGGCAGAGCAGAAAATTGCAGGTTAGCCACAAAACCAAACAAGTTGATATTGCACAATCTAGCACCAACAAAATGTTGTGTTCTACAATGGAATTATATGAAGAACTACCTTTATTCTTAAGATGCTTCAAAACCAGAGAGGCCAGGCACAAGAAAGAGAAGTGCAAATAGGTTTGAAATAAAGGTGAAGAGTCCTTTTGAAAAGAGAGTCTGGGACACTCCCCATGACCAATATCACATACAGACACATTTTCTCATGATCATTGCTAAGATATTAGAGCCTATTGTCACCAGATTTCAAGCAGGCCAGTAGACAGATATTGTATGTCATGTTTTGGCATGGTTTCTATGGAGGATTTTGCAGTTATTCAGTACGCAACATTTATGGGTCATGGAAACTCAGCAGAGATTTCAGCTGAAACCTTGAGAGATCTAACTATGCTTGGAAAGGTCAGAGTCCCTGAAAGGAGCTAGAATGAAGTGATATCTGGTACTCTAAGAATGGAGCCAAAGCTACAGTAGATACCAAAGAAAATAAAAGGTACTAGGATCTTCAGGTAGCTTGCAAGTTCTGCCCAAAACTTGTCATGTATGTTAAACACAGCAAAGATATACTGACAGGGTCATCCGTGAAATTGAAAGCTCAGACCATGCCATAGTGTGCTCTGATGCCTGTATAAACTTGTAAGATTTAATGGCTCCACCACTGGGGTTATTTTGATATTTCAACACTTCAATCTATTTTACTCTTCATCTCTTACTGAATGGAAATGTCTATACTGTCCTAATTCACCAATGTATCTTGGAAGTATGTACCTTCCTTGTAAAAACTTTCAGATGAATTGGTCTTGAATGTTAGAAATTTCAAAAGTGGATCTTGGAGCAATGGTGTAAAATAATCATGATTTTGGAGTTTCTTGAGGGTAGAATAAAAGCATTTTACATTGTGAGATAAGCATGAGACATTAGTGGCTACCAGGGGGGAAAAAAGTTATTCATTGGCTAATTAGCTGCCAAAGGTTCTTGAGCTTGACACTTGATCCTGAGACTGTGGTGCTACTAGTAGGTCTTAGAGTAAGAGGTTAAGTTAATATGAGACCTTGAAGTCATTAAGAGTGTGTCCCAAGCATGTTGTAAAACCTTGGGTTCCATTTTTCTTCAATATGAAATGTTCTATGCATGTTTATGTTTTAAGCATATTTTCCATAGATGGGGTGGGGGACACCATTTTGGAAAGCTTTGTAAGATGGGATTTAGCTATTTGAAATAAATATTTGAATGTTATACCTTATTGCTTGTTCGGTTCCCAAAATCTTTTGTGTCCTGATCCACCATGCAGTGGAGTCCCCATTAAAAACTCTTACCACCATGAATTCACCATGATTTGCCCACTATTGTGGACTAAGACCTGTTGAAACCATAAGCCAAAATAAGTTTTTCCTCTCTAATGCTTATTTTTTATTTGGTCACAGCAATGTGAAACTAATTAACATAATTTCCTTTTGTTTTACAGACTTAAGAACTGTCTCCCTGCTCCCACCAATTCTCTGTTCCTACTGCTCTTCTTCATTACAGTTCTCAAAGGAAAAGATGATAAACAATTAGCTCAGACAGTCATAAGTAACAAGCAGCAAGATGAACTTGAGGAAATGAGACCTCATCTCCAATGAAAATTTAATATTACATTGTATCTTACAAAATGAATATAATTGCAGAATTACTACTTTGTTATTACATGCAGGGATGTGTATCAAACATTCATTTAGTTTGGAGCATCCTGATAGAAACAAAGGTCAACAGAGGTTAACTCCAAAGATAAGTATCCCTCTACAATGCGTAGGTCCTATTTATAGACAATCTCTTATGAATAAAGCTTCATCTATAATACTTTTTACATATTAACTTCACTTACATCTCATAGTAATTTGGTAACATAGATGACATAGAGACTATCAGATTACCCTTCTCTTACAGCAGAGTAAACTGAGACCCAGAATAGCTAAGTGATTTACCCAAAGCAAGTTGAAAGAGATTACAGACACTTGAGCTTCAGTGGACATACCACAAATTGTATTATTTCATGCTGTAGGTATCCTAATGGTCTACATCAAAATATATACATTAATGAGCTGTTTAAGTTATTCCAGATTTTGGATATGTATTCATTATTAACTATTTACCTTGTCCTAACCACTTCTTTCACTATTTCCATTCATCAGTTTTCATTGTAAACCATATCATATCTCTTTTGTGATGACCTCTTCATATGGAGAATATCCAGTCTGCAGAATAAAAATCATCATAATGTAAACCACCACATCTTATGGAGACATCTAATAATATTCTGAGTAGTATACAAAAGATACTCTGATCTTTGAAGTGAGATTTGGGGCTTTATAGTTTTCCTAGGCAACAATTTGCTCTGTGAAATCCATTGATTTTAATAGTACTGATTACATACTTGCAATGAATCAATTTGTTATCACAGAAAAAGAAGCTCAAAGATGTTTTATGTGAATCATTAAACGCCCAACATGTTAAAAAATGAATGCATCAAGGATGATATTGCTGAATGGTTTGTAAAATTGCCCGATGACGAAGATTTCAAAAAGAAATAATTCACATTAAAGTGATTTACTCCTTAAATTTATTTTAGAATACCCCAACTAAACCTTATACTCATCTGCAGTGCATTTATTATAAAGCCAGCATGACTTTCCCATTTGTTACATTTCAGACATCATGGTTCAGTGTTTTATATATCTTAATATATTCAGTAAAGCCCTAGAGAAATTGGTAAAAGTTCAAAGAAACCAAATGCAATAAAAGAAAGTGACTCTTATAAAGCACTCAGGAAAGTAGGGTTATTGATTCAGCGTCACCCTGACTGAGCCCTGTGATTCTGTTGGAGCTTCCATGAAAACATAAAACAATACACTGTGCAGAATACACAATGCCATGGAGAGGCCCAGGACCAAGAAACCTCAGACATCCTCTAAGGGCACCTATGCTTGTGCAATTTGCAAAACAAACAGAATATCTAAATCTTTATGGCTTGTCCAAACTGATCTAATGCCATATTCACCTCTCTAACAAATGCATTATGTCAGAAACAAGCCTGTGCTATGCAAAAATTACAGACATTTGACTGCTTGAAAGAACATGATTCTTTTACAAGGTAATTATGGCTTGCGGTGTCTCCAATTATTATACATATTTATTTACAGTGCTTGCCCAATGCATGCTATATACTCACGTATAAGTGGATATTAACCATAAAACACAGGATACCTATGCTACACTCCATAGACCCAAGGAAGCTGAACAAGAAGGAAGACACAAGCTAGGATGCTTGAATCTCATTTAGCATGGGGAATAAAAGAGTCATAAGAGTGAGATGGAGGGAGGGTACTGGGTGAGAGAGGGTTATATGGAGGGGAATGAGGAGGTTTAGGATCAGATGTGGGGATGGACAGGAGAGATGGCCAGATAGTCATGAGAATGAATGGAAATCTGTAATGTACAAGGGTGGTGAGGTAGAGAGCATCTCAAGGATATGGCAGAGACCTAGGATAGGAGAGGCTCCCAAGAGTCAATAGGGATGGCCTTAACTGTGACACACAGCATTGAAATATGGAATGTGAAGAGGCCACCTCCTGTTGCCAGGCAGGAACCCTAGTCAAGCAATAGGGACACTAACCTATCCACTATCCTGTCTACAAGAAATGCAGGGACAAGGGATAGAGCAGAGACTGAGGGAATGGCCAACCAACAACCAGCCCATGGGCAAGCACCAGTCCCTACCACTATTAATGATACTCTGTTATTCTTGCAGATAGAAGTCTACCATCACTGTCCTCTGAGAAGCTCCACACAGCAGCTGACTCAGAGAGATACAGAGAATCATACCCAAACAGTGGACAGAGCCTGTGTACACTTATAGAAGAGTTGGAGGATGGATTGTAGGCCCCGAAAAATATATGAACTCCACAGGAAGACCAACAGAGTCCACTTATCTGGACCCTTGGAGCTCTTAATCTGAATCACTAAACCAACAGCATACAAGAGCTGGACAAAAAAAAAAAAAAAACAGCTAGACCTAGGCTTCTCACACATATATAGCAGATATGCAATTTGGTCTTCATGTGGGTCCCAAATAACTGGAGCAGGGGCTATCCCAAAAGCTATTGCCTATCTGTAGGATATGTTCTTCTAATGGGGCTGCCTTGTCTGGCCTCAGTAGGAAAGGATGTGCTTAGACTCACAGAGACTTGGTATGCCAGGATCAGGGGATACCCAGAGGAGTTCTCCGCCCTCTCACAAAGGAGTGGTTAGGGAAGGGAGAAGGATTGTGAGAGGAGGTAACTGGGAGGAGAGACAGTGAGCAGGATATTACATAAATAAATATTTAAAATAGTGTATAAATAAATAAATAAATAAATAAATAAATAAATAAAGTGTTAATCCAATGGCAAATTGATAAGAAACCAAAATCGTGCTATAGAATTAATTTTCCATATGACAGTAGATCTGAGTTTTTATTTCAAAGATGCAATTTTAAACAGAAGCTGCTTTAAGATTTTGTAACTAAGGGTGAGATAAAATAGGCCTATTTCTCAATATTTCCAAGTCTGAGATTATTTCTAGAGTATGACAGCAAATCCCTGTGGCCTGAGAACACCTTGGGAGGTGCTTACATTAACTCAAGTATCAGGAAAGAGTCACCGATTTGTGAAATACCTTGGTTTCATATTTTCATTTTTTATATCCCTAAACTTTGTGTTTGCTCTTTTGTGCTTTTCTCAATGTTGACTTAGCCTAAATATTATTGTACTTGACCTTTACGATTTTTCTCCCTTATGTTATTGAGAGATTAAAATTTGCATTCATTTTCCATGATCTGAAAAACATTTACTAGGACTTTTAAATTGTGTATGAAACTTCAGTAGAATTAAATGACTAAACTTTCAGTTTATTCTGTAGATCTGTGCATTGGGGAAACTGAACATCAGTTAAATAATGTATCTTTGTCATCTTATTACTTTATTGCTTAAGCTTCATTAGTATCTTCAAGGAAAGGTAGTTATAAAATTTAAACAAATAAACTCCCAATTAGTGTTTTAGCGTCATTCTACTGAATACTAACTGTCAAGCTATGTCCTATTGATTGGAAAACATGTACTTTTATTCATAAGTAAATGATGAAATTTCACAATTATTTAAATGTAGAATACTATTTTTATATATCCACCCAAAATAATTTTAGCTGATAAGGCACATACTGAGATTTTCTGTCTACGATATAGATAGAACATTAGCCAAACTCCAAGCCCTTCTATTCAAACATAATATTCTACAAAAGTCCAGATGGTGTGGTCTCATGATTACAGTATTTTGCTGATGAAACATGACCTAACATAATTATTTGGTCATTGTTCACAAACAAGTTCAGGGTTGTCAAAATTAAAGTGAAGTGGGTACGTGATCTTGAGCTCTCCAGCTGCTGAGTCAGAAACTAAAACATCTCAACAAATATTTGACAACCTTGAGCCCAAAAGACCTCTGCACATTTGTAGCTGGCAGCCAAAACACTGGCATTTACAATTTCCTGGAGCAGTATTTTTAAACATGGAGTTTAGTTTTTAACCTCCTTGTCGTTCTCTTTTAATTCATATTTTGCTCTGTTTTCTGCTTATTTTCCAAAGTTATTCCATTTTAAGTCTACCACATGTGGAACAAGGGATAGTGTCTCTAGTGGGAGTTGTGGTTGGAGGAAGCTTTGGTTAGAGGCATGGACGGAGTGAGAATCCAAGCATGGTGAGAGGACTGTACTTATAGAAAATCCCTGGCATTTGGAGTCAGAGTACAAGACCGAAGAATGCCCTAATTCAGTGCATCCTTCATGGGGAACCAAGTAAGATGCAGAGAGCAAACCTGCAGGGGCAACAAGACTTAGAATGAGAAGCCCACCGCCATAGGGGCAGAGCTCTGTACACTCCTAAACTGCTTTGAAGTCTAAGTTGAAGTGAAGATGTATTGTGAGAGGCCACTGCACAAGCAGAGTGAATATAGACCAACACCAAGAGCCAAAGGAGACTTTGAATAGGGAGTGCAACCAAAACAGTGTAGGCGAACACACTCATAGGGTCTATAAAAGTATCTTAGGAAGAAAATCACATTATATTTCTGGAGGGCTTCTCTCCATGATAGAGACTTCTGGTCCTTCAATTAGTGTTTTTGTAATAGGTCATATTTCATCCTTTGATACAACAAGTTCCATTTTTTTTTTTTTAATTTTTGTTTTAACACTTTGAAATTCTGGAATTATATTCTTATAAAAGATAGTGTGTCAGCTTAATAATTCATAGAAGAACCACAAAACCTCAAGAAATCCTTATTGATGGAATTCATTGTGTGAGTCTAGCCTGTCTTTCTGGCTGTCACTTGAGCAATTACACAGAATGCTGTCTTTTCTTTTTCAGTCTATGATGATGAGAAGAAATCAAGAACCTTTGGAAGATTTCTGCCCTCCATATATACTATATAGCAACATACAACTTCAAGAAGCATTGTCACCATTGTAGAATTTAATTCTATTTTTAGCAATGGGTAGATGAAGCATTCAGAATAAAATCATGAACCAGACAATCTTCTATAAGACTGAATATATATCTTTTATGAATTTATATAATGAGCAAAAGCAAAGTACTTTGATCCATGAAAATGGTAATAAAGTATAATTTACATTTTTTGTCCCAACAGTTTTTCTCACATTACTGTTCTATAATCTGCATCATGTGGATTCCACAAAATGCATGAGATATTTATCTAGAATAAGTGGGTAACAATTGATCTTCTTTTATATCAATTGTTTTTCTATATTAATAGAATGCTTTCAAATTTAAAATTGAGCTTAAAGTTTCTTCAAATTGAAGTTTAAATTGAATTGTGCAAGTCCTAGAACAGTCATGTCATGGGTATCATTTGTAGCATCAGGAGCCATTGCCTACATCACTCACCAGCTGGTGATCTGCAAACAGCACCCAGCCCTTGTATACATGTGCTTTGCCAGGATAACAAATTCTTAAAGGAAAACATTACATTTCATTATAGACAGTCTCTCATCAGCTCAGTCTAGGTGGATTCTTACCTACATCCTTATCCCAAAAGCATTCCTTGCATAAACACACACACACACACACACACACACACACACACACACACACAATTCTGGAAAGTGTTAGAATTGCTTATAACTGCTTATAAACTAACACAATTGCTACTTATAAAATTTTACAAACTATGAGAAAATGGGCATGCCACTAAAAGGACTTGAGTAATTTGAAACTGTATATTATTGAGCATATCTGTAGGCAAATGACAATTATGTTCACTGATCACTGAATCTCAGAAGGACAAGTCCATGGGAAAGTAACATGATTATGTCTCTTTTGCCATACCTGTGTATGAAAATAACAATAAGTTTTATAGCCTGCCAGCTTCTTGTAAAGACACAAGGTTAATCTTACTGCACCCCCTCCAAATGACTCAGAGACAGATGCTAAGCAACTCATTTCCATCTACTGGAAGAAATGAAGCTGACACTGTATTGTTTGATTCATAGAGTCTTAATTACAGTGTGTAAATGTTCTGCAAATGAGCCATAATGCATTTTTCCATTTTGTTAGTTATTTCAGTGAATTAAAAAAAAAATCTAAAATTGAGCAAATCTTCAGTTAAGACCTGAGTTACATTTGCTGAAAAATAGCATTATCTAAAGAATAATACACTGATATTTCTAGCCCCAAATTCTAAATCCTTTCAGTTCAATGGATTCACTACATGATCCCCAGGCAAGTGAGCTCTCAGCTTGCGATTCTTTGCAGCTTAGAAAATGAAGACTAAATCAGCTTCAGATTGATCCACTGACTCTGGAGATTCAAACAGTGATTTGTAAAGGATGGCAAGCTTTGAAAGCAAATAAAGAAACACAAAACAAGCATGTAGCTTTAGACTTAGAAATTCTTTTATCACTTTAGGTGATAGTTTTCTTAATTATAAATTTGTATGAAAATATATTTGGAAAACTCTAGTCATGCAAAAATTCTACTCATTTATTAATTTTTTTTAAAAATTTCACATCCTTTGAATTCCCTTTCATTCTACAGAGAACAACCTCCTCTCTTAGCATTTTTATCAGCTCAGCACACATTCTACCTTTCATATGCTTAAAAGAGAAAAAGGAGAGGAGAGGAATAAGAGCTATGCATATTCTCAATGCAATTGTTTAGGCTATAAACACCCTTCAAAATATTTTTCATGTTCATTTACTGCCTAAATTTGCAGAGCATGTAACCCAATATATCTGATCCTACACAGCTGGGAGGAAGATAGGCTTTTGAAAAAGGAATAAAGGGCAAATGAAATATTAAATCTTATTTCTCCAGGTGAATAACCTAAGGAAAGGTAAGTGGCTGTGAATCTCACATGAAATGTAGCATCCCTCAGACCTGCTGTGCCCACCACCCTAAGTCAGCTCACCATCAAGGCTCATCATGTGAGTCTGTAACTAAGACTTGAATAAATGAAATTGCTTTTCGGTTTCTTTTTTCATTTTCTTTTTATAGGTTTATCACAGTGAAAATTAGTACAACATGGCATCAGATTGAGCATCTGAAGATAAAGGATTAGCACTAAAGAATTCAAGGCATATTTTATATTATAAAATGACAAAAAAAATGTGATATGCCATAATTCACACCCACAAGTGTCTATATTTAACAATCAGAAATATTTAAAAAGTGACTGCATTGTTGGAAACACTTGGATATTTCATGTCTTCATTCAAAATGTGCAGATTAATAAGACCTTAAGAGGAAATGAGCAAGAGCAAGTAGTTTGGAAATGGTAGATAATCATCGGTCCACCCACTCAGTCAAGCTGAGTCCACGTGTAAGTCATATAATTATGTCCTTTGTCTCCTCATTCTCTCCTTTAATTTATATTCATGGAATAAAAAGAGTCCTCAAAAGATCCTCTCAGCAGAGATAGAGCGAGATAATACAATCAGGATAATTTTTGGAGTCAGTAGCTAACAATGGCGACCACTAAGAAGCGTTTTTACTCCATTATCGTCTTGAATTACAAGGTGATTTCCTTATGCCATCTCTGAGAACTCTCATCCTGGTTTCACACCTGAAGAACACCAGCCCAAAATCTTTCTTCTGTGCTCATGCTTTATGTTTTTGTTTTTAATAAATAGGACAAATTCTATTTGTCTCCTAACACGAAATTCATGCATTTAATATTCTATAACTCAGAATATGATTATATGTAATGATAATGTCCTGG
Source organism: Rhynchomys soricoides (assembly GCA_019843965.1). NCBI lineage: Eukaryota > Metazoa > Chordata > Mammalia > Rodentia > Muridae > Rhynchomys > Rhynchomys soricoides. Next base: position 8,367,232 of record JADRCH010000061.1, read on the forward strand.
GTAGGGTAATCTAAGCAAGGAGACCCTAATATTATAGCATTATCTTCTAATAAGAAGAAATTTAGACACATCCAGAAAGAAATAGACCCAAAGTTCATAAGCAAGCATGCACAAGAAGTAGCCACATAGGTACACAGAATGAAGATATCCAATTTACAAGCCAATCAGCAAGGTCTCAGAGAAGAACATTCAAACTGCTGACCATTTCATCTCAGATAGTTAATCCTCAGAACTACGATAAAATCTATTTTTGTTTAGCGAAACAGTTAGTATTCGAATGATTTTACCACTGCCCCAGCAAAATCATACAAAATTATGCAATTACTTTTTAATGTTGTAAATTTGTATTCTTCCCTCACAGTGGTTATCATCTGGTTAACGATAAGTTTATGTAAGCCAGGGGGAAAATAAGATAAATACTTAGAAATGAATCTTTAGAAATTTTATTATCAAATATTTAAACATGAACAAATGTAAATTAGAATGAACATCCAATAATTGTTCCTTCTTTAGTATATTTATTTTTATTTCCTTAAAATTTCATACACCTACATTAGTATGAAGGATACACATCCACATTTCCTTCTTCCAGTTCTCTTAGGCATTCATCTCCCGACTTTCTTCTTCATTATTTTCATTGATAATCCAAAAATTCCATCCTCACAATAATAATTATATTATTCTAGGGAAAATTACTCATAACTTTTAAGCTCTTAATCAAAAAGATGTGTCTCCACTGAGCAAATACAGTAAGTTCCAAGAATGTAGTCTAAATCTTCTGGATAGGGAGAGACAGCACATGGATTTCTCAATTTAGATATGTGTCATGATGCCTCAAAAGTAGAGAAGTCAAGTCAGTTATCAGGCTAAATTTTCTCAGGAAAAATGTATAGCTGATTTATTTAAGTAAATGTATTATCTTAACATTGAGATCGTAAAATAGAAAAAAGAGCTGACTAGGGTCCTAGATACATCCAGAATGCTTACAGAATCCAGTGATCTGCACAATTCACTTTGAAAAATATTTAATATGTAACATTTAATATGTGATTCTTACAACAAGATTCTATGCTTGGATTAGAATAGAAACATCAGTTCTACATGTGTGGCAATATATCCCAACAGTATACCAGTTTAATAGAGACAGTAGGTATCAAGTGTTGACAAAAATGCCTCAGGAGGAACACAGGAAAACAAAAAGTAGTAGAAAAGGAATTAAGAGTTTCCATGGAACTTGCAATTCATGCAGTAGTACCCACCTTAATACATTGGATTGAATAAACCCTAGTGTTTTGGTGTGACTGACAAGAGAAAATGAAATTATCCTTGCATGGAAGATGGTGTGTATGCTATTAACAGGATATTCTGCTTATCAAGGGGTTAATTTATTTTAAGAAATGGAACTATCCATACAATCTACTTTCTAGAGTAGGTTCTACCTGATACATAAAGACTAAAGCTCTCCATATGCCTTTTTTCTCTTCAAATCATTTTCTATAGGTCCTCCTGTCTTTTTTCTTCCATTGTACATGTCCACATGTAGAGAGAATATCTTGTGTATTATATGGATGGATCAGCAGTCAATTATAAAAACCTATGGCCTATAGGAAATAGGGTGGAATAGAAGGTGGAACATCCAGGAAGCAGAGAGAATTATAGGATAGGGCCAGGGACAGGAGATTTGACCCAGGAAGATGTGATGAGACAGGGTCATGGTGCCTGAACACAGGACACCAGTCACACTGCAGAATGTAAGTTAAAGTAAATGAGTTATAGCAAGTTATGATCTAAGCAGAGAAGAATCTAGATATATGTCTAAGGGATTAGTAAATATATTTTGAGTCTGAATCTTATTTTGGGGAGAATAAGGCTTGGAGGAAGAACTGGACCAAATGTCTACATCCACGTACTCACACAAATCTGATTCTGTTTCAACAGTTTTGAAGTCCTAGGTCTATTTTTTCTTTTCTACTACTGAAAAGTTAGAGAGCTGACATCTATTAAAAACACAAAAGTGTTGTTCTATCAATAGTTTCTGTCCTTTATTATGCCTCTTAAATTATTTGTTTCTGTTCCAATGTTTCAGCTACAAATATATTTTTGCTTGATTTTGTTGCTTTTTACTCTGGATTTTAGTTATTATTAGTTTCAGCATCTAAACCCAGAATACACAGGTCTACATAACACCTCTGGTTGAAATTCCAACTTTAATAACTTTTGAAATGAATGCTTTTAACAAAAAAAAATATTTTAAGAGCTTTAGACCCCTTTTTAATTCTTTAAACATTTTTATTAAATCCCTACAATGAACTAGTCATTTCTTTAATGTACAAGATGGAGTAAATAATAAAATACAATTTTTTAGAAAAATATTAGTCTTGATATAGAAATATTATATTGATATAGAAAACTTTCATCTAAAAATTAAAGGTAATAACATGAACTTCACTGGATATTCATAATCTCCTAGTGGTAATTTATGGATAAAAGTACCATAGTATCCAAACAAAGGATTTCACTAAGAAATAATCAGTTGTGAAAATATACATACTGTAACATTATATACACTGGACAGGTTATATCTAGTAGTGTGTATGTACATACATATATGTGTATAATGGTGATTTATGAAAAAGTGGACATAATCTGAGCAGAGCAAGCAGAGTTATGTGGGAGAGTTTAGAAGGAGGAAAAGGATAGGATAAATGATGTAATTAGTAGTCAAGCATTTTAAAAAATTAAATTGTATTTCATAGGAAAAAGTCCTAACTTCAGTATCAGAAAGAAGAAAAAATGGTAGGACTTGTATGTCACATGAGAAAGATCTTCCCTCCTATAGGGATGCTTGTAGCTCACTAACTACCATCAGGACTTTAAATTGAGGCATATAACTCTGGGCCCTGAAGCAACTGAATTTTGTGCATCTCAAACATCTGATGTAATAGTCTGAGGAGGAGGTGTATTAGCTACTTTTTTCACTTTGGGTTAACCATGTCATTTAAGGAAAAAGTTTATTTTTACTCACCATTTGAAGGCACAAATCATCATGGCAGGGACAGCCTGCTGGTGTGACTATGAAGCAGATGATCAGCACGCAAAAAATAAAGATGCATACAGGTTCTGTTTCCATCCCTTTCCACTTAGTGAAGGATTCCTGCCCAGGGAATTGTACAGCACATAGAGTAAGTAGGCTCATTTCCAGAAAACTGCTCTAGTGACGCCTTCACAGATATGCTAGAAGGCCTGTCTCCTTGCTACTTCTAAATCCAGTGTGGCTGGCAATCAAAATGAAGCATCACAGAAACCAACTGAGTCAAGAGTGGGCACTACACAAGACACAAGTTCCGCACTGTCCTCTCTACCGTGTAAGGGACAGAAGAGGCTATTGCTGCAAGGCAAAGTGTAAGCCCTTGCTAGACATTAGATCAGCAGTCACCTTGATTGTGGACTTCCTACCCTGCAGAAGCATAACCAGTAAGTCCTAAAAGGATCTTCAAAAAATAATTCCAAAACAATTGTAATTAACTCCGATTTTAATTTCCTTTAGAAAATTAAAATGGTGCAAACTGAAATAACTTAAAAGAAGACAGTGGTTGGTAAAGAAATTAAATTCTCAATGGTAAGGCAAGACTTCTCTCTAATAAATATTTTGAAGATCATTGCTCAGTGTTCTATGAGCCTATTTTTTAATATGATAGTTGACTAACAAATATTATCCTTAAGATGATCAGAAAAGTTTTATGAGTCATTATAGATTCAGTTTGTCAAATTGATTTATTATATTGTCAAAATATAATATGTGCAAAAGCATAATTACCAATTATAAGACATGTAAAAAATCTTTTACATTTTTACATAAGAAGTATCTGAACAGTATGAATTTTTCATTAGAATTTTAAAATTCCACTAACACATAACTCAATTTCTCCACCTTTTAAGATGGACAAAGGGACTATGTTGGAAAGCTAATGCACAGAATATGTGCTGTCATAGACTAGATTTGTGAACAAAGAGCTGAGTGTCCCTAACTTACTTAAACGACTTAAAGCCTGGGTATTGCCTCTCCCCATAGCCATTATCTTTTATTAAATCTGTACTATCCAATGGTTGTCTAAGGGAACATGTGCTCTGGGCATAACAGAGCATACTTATTTAACTAGGAACATCACACAAATTTAAGGAAGGAAAAGTCAAATAGTATATTAATAATTTTTAAATTCTTTCACTCTCCAGAATGTTAAGCTTTCTTTTTTCCTTGGCCAAATTCCTTAAAATTCCACTAAAATGGTCTAAACAACCAGCATAAGTTACAATGTTTTCTTTAGCTTTATTTTGGTTTGTTTTATTGTTGTTTGCTTTTGTTTTTCTTTATGCAGAATTCAGAGTTGATTCCGGGGCCTCACATATGCTATGTAAACACCATCCCACTGAACTGCATCTACAGTTCTCCTTTTTTCTTTTACTTCGGAACAGAGTTCCACTAAGAAAACCAGCCTGCATCTTTGAAAACCTTTGCCACTCAGCTTCTCAAGTAGCAGAGATGACAGGCATGCCCAGCTATGCCTACCTGAAGTTTGTTATTTGAGGTTGAAGTTAACCTACTTTGGGGGGGGGGGGTTGTGATTGTGTGTGCATGTGTGTGCGTGTGTGTGCATGTGCATGTGCGTGTGTGTGTGTGTGCATGTGCTTGTATGTGTATATGTGTGTGTGCGTGTGTGTGCATGTGCGTGTATGTGTGTATGTGTGTGTATATGTGTGTGTGCGTGTGTGTGCATGTGCGTGTATATATGTATATGTGTGTGTGCATGTGCTTGTGTGTGCATGTGTGTGTGCATGTGTGACCATGTGTGTGTATGTGTGTGTATCTGTTTGATATATTGGCATGTTCCTTTAGATAAGTAATTCAAAGATACTTGTCTCTAGAGGTATCTTTGAAATTTATGGTCACAGACATAAACCTCAAATATCGTAAAATATTTGTCCCGAAAGAGTATAAAATATCAAAAATGTTATGACTTTGTCCAAGAAAATGTATATTATTTCTTGCCATAAGCTCAAAAGTATAAAGTCAAATGAAACTGCCAGTGCCTGTACACAACATAACTAATCTCTTCTCCTTACCCCTGAAGTTGAAATAGCGAATATTAATGATCCAGAATTCCATATACATACTCACAAGTTATATTTTCAGACTTTTCAGAAGCAAATATGACTATTAAGCATGTAACTACCCAGAATCCCTGTCTCTAACTGCGACACATGACATGTAGAATCAAGCTGAATTAAAAAACAGAGTAGAGTCCAGTTATAAATGACAACAATACAAATGACTGTACCATCACCACCCTTTCCTCTAGTTCCAACAGATAAAAAAACTCAATATAATATGCTTAACTTCAGGATGGATGGATAGATAGACAGACAGACAGATAGACAGACAGACAGACAGACAAATAGATAAGACCCAGGAAGATGTCCCAGCCAGTAAAGGTACTTGCAGACAAGCTTGATGACCTGAGTTTATTCCTTGAGTCCCCACATGATGGAAAGCCTGGACTGACTCCAACAAGTTGTCCTCTGAATGCCAAACATTTGCTATGGCACACATGTACCCAAATCAAACACTTAAATAACTGTAGAACAATGAAAATAAAGATAAATGAGACATAACTCATTCACTTTACCTAACTCTGGCCATGTTCTTCCCACAGTAAGCACATTTTTTTTCTGAAAATGAAGATATGGTCCAACTCTCACACTCTGACTTAGGGTAGAAGGTAGGTCTTAGAAAAGAGAGGACTGAAACAAATATCAATGATTTCATAGTATTAGACTGAGAGTTTTCTAGTAATAAACATACTCTCATGATAGAAACAGAAGAAAACAAAAGTTAAACAGAAAGAAATGGGATTTGAATAGTGCATACATCACAGTTTGAGTCTGGAATGGACTAGGGAAGCTAGGTCTTGAGTGGTTTGTTTGGTTTTATTTTTCCCTGCTGTCTGCCCTATTTAGACAAAGGTGGGGTATAACTAGGGTAAGAATTCACTAGAGGTGAACCTTTGAAGGCTCCACCCCAGCCTCTGGTTCTAGATGCTCTCAGATTTTTTGCAAGAAGTGCGGAATCTGCTTCAATACTTCTGCTACCAAGATGCACTAAAAGCCCTCTAAAGCTATGAGCCAAGATAAGACATTCCTCTTCAATTGCTTCCTCCACTCTTCAGAGCACAGCAGGGTAAAAGTAACCAGTACTACATGGAAAGAAAACATGTTTCCAAAGGTAAGAAATAACCCAAGGTACATGCCACTAAGAAAATGTTTCACCAAAATGTACTTAATTTAAAAATATTTAAATCCACTCTTTTATCAAACAGAGAAATACATTTTGATGTAAGGAAATGAAGACAAGTTGAAACCAAATCAAATACAGTATTTTTTAATGCAAAAAAAAATATAAATTGTTAAAATGTATATAAAGTTTTAATTAGATGAATTTAATTAGCCAAGAAAATTTAGAGAAGTAAAAACACAAATCCATCGTTAAACCCCTACATTTGATTGGCTTCTCTTAATCTTGCACTTCACATTGCTACAATGTTTCTTACTTGAGCAGTTTTCCTATTTTTGCTTTTTTAAAATATTTCTTACTTAAGTACAATAAAACAAACTTTTTAATTAAAATAAAATATACATATATATAATTTAATGCATTTTACGATATTCATTAAACCATATACCCACAACTTAATGAATATACAAATACCACTCAAATAGTGCCTTTTCTGGGTGTGGTGGTTTACATCTCTAATCCTAGAACCTGTGATATGGAGACAGATACAATGATTTTGAGGTTAGCCTCTGCATGTCAATTACTTTGCATTTGGTGTGATCACAGTGTTCACATAAACTACGGAAGGAGGAAAGGATTATTTTGGCTGGCAGATGCAGAATTTTAATCCTTGGTGGCAGAGAAGAGAACAGAGCAGCTCGGTTTACAGCAGCAGGAGCACCTGACAGAAAATGCTCACATTCAAATAGACTAGAAAGGAGAGAATGAGGCAGGAGCCAAGGATGGGACCTGTACTTAATAATATAAAGCCAAGCTTTCCAACTTCCAGAGTTGTCAGAACACTCCAATGTAACCATTACTAACTGGCAGCCAAGCTATGAGCTCAAACTATGAGCCGATTAGCGGCAGTGCAAGCTACTCAGTATAGACACATTCTCTATAAGAAAGTAAACAAATAGTTGCCTGCTGTGTTTTTGAAATTCCATCCTTCCACTTTTACCTTACATCTTTTTTATCCATACACAACACTGACTTTGGGTTTTTAATCACAAATAATCAATTTGCATTCCTTTATTTCTTATATAACCAAACTATACATTATGTATTTGTTCCATTTTTAACACTAATTATTTTGAAATTAATTCTTATAGTAAAAATCAGGAGATCATTTCTTTCATTGTAGAATAATAGTTTATTTTTTAACATAGCATCTTTTGTTTATATTTTCCCCTGCTGGTGGAGCTTTTGTCTGGAAAGTTACCACATTTTGTCTCTTAGAAGTAAGCTGTTTATGGGATGGATCCCCAAGTGGGACAATCTGGATGACCCACTCTCAGTCTCCGCTCCACAGTTTGTCCCTGCATTTCCTTTAGACAGGAGCCCTTCTGGGTTAAGAATTTGGAGATGAGTGGGAGGCCCTATCCCCTGACTCCCCAGTGTAGGGGAATGCCAGGGCGGAGAGGTGGGAGTGGGTGGAAGGGAGAGCATCCTCACAGAAGCAGGAGGAAGGGGGATGGTAGAGAGGGGTTCTGGAGGGGAAACCAGAAAAGGGGTAACATTTGAAATGTAAATGCATAGAATATCCAATAATTTAAAAAAGGGAAAAAAATAAAGAAGCAGGCTGTTACCAAAATCTATATTGAAGTCGCTGCCCGAGAAAGGGCTTCTATTTCTTTGGGGTAAATGATTAAAGGTGGAATGGCTAACTCAAAAGGTATGTGTGTGCCTAATGTTTAAAAACCTTTCTGTGCTACTAAGTGAACGGAATCTTTCAAATCCTCATAGTATAGGAAAGCCCAGCTCCTCTGTCCTTGCCAACATTAGAGATGGAGAGTTCTCTTTCTTTAGCTAAACTAATAATTATCACTGTCTCATTTTACCTCTGCAGTGATCAGTGGAACACATTGTATCATGATGGTGAAACGCTTTATTAGAAACAGTTTTTAGACTTTTTCCTCTCTCTCAATCTTATCTTGACTTTTAAATCTATTAACGATATCTGTCAAGGAATATCAGTGTATTGAAATCTAATACAGCGTATATTTCCTTCCAAAGATCACATTGGTAAGGTCTCTTCTTATATTCCTTGAATAGAATAAATCTCATAGTTTTGGGGATTGAATTGGAATATAATACAATCTAAGTTTAAACTGATGTAATGACACAGGATTTGGTAGGAAGGGAAGGGAAGTGCTCAATTTTTCTGGTGCTACTGAGTACCCAAATGCTTTGACAGAATAATTATGTCTGAAAATCAAGTAGTAGTGACTATCCAAGTAAGTTCATTTTAAAAATCTGCACTCTCCCATTTTGATATGATTTTTAGAATGCATTTGTTATTTGCTGTGTGATATTCTTCTGTGATTTTCACTGAGATTAAATTAAATCCTTATCTTTGAGTGTCAATTATAACTTTATTGATTGGCTCTTCCCAGCTCCCACTCAGCAAGTTTCAGAAATTTCCTTCTCTTCCCAGATTACTCAGAGATTCACTTAGTGTGGATTTAGGGTTTACATAAAAGGCCTGTTCTATGTTGATTTTATGCCTCCTGTTTTCATCTCTTGCCATGGTTAATTAAACTGATTGATTATTGAATATAAAATGAATGTTTGACTACCACAGCAATCTCCATATGAGTATGCTGATTTATGTTTTTGAAAACTACTGGAATAAATTTCTAAGATTTTGTTAAGAATCACTGAACCTAGATTTGTGAGAGGTTTTAATTTTCAATTTCTATGTCTTTTGATATGTTGCCTGATTTTTGAATTTAGATAATGCTGATTTTTTCCTAAAATTTACTGGTATAATTCACTTATTTTCATGTTTTAGAAGTCTACATGTTTACCAACCTTTCTACTATATATATTTAGAATAATGCAGCCACCAAATGATTTTATATTTGAAGTTTTCACTATGAGAAAGTGTGAACTTATAATTGTAAGTTCAAACTGAGTAATGTTTACTTTACCCTTAAGGCAAGATGAAATATCACATAATTATTGAGCTTTTGATATTTTTCTGTTCTAAGAAACTTGTAGACATAAGGACATTGAATTTATTTTCCAACAGCTCTTCAAAATTCCCCTTTACTAAGTATTGCTTTCCTCATTCCTGGTATTGAAAATGTGTCTCTTTATTTCATTCAATTTTTCTTCCTGTTGAGCCTCTGACATGTGTCAGTTACATTGACTGCTACATAGAAATGCTTTCAGTTGTATTGGCTGTCCTCTATAGTCGTTACGACTTTCCTCGTGAGTTTTGCCCTTATTCTTATTTACTGGTGAAATTGAGTTCAGTTTTGCTTCTTAGTATTCTAAAAAGTCATGAATACTGTTTTGAGACATGGTTTTCTTTCCTAACACACGCTATTAGTAGTTATAATTCCCCCAATTAGCACATTAATGCTGCATCATATATTTTGATATGTCGTGTTTGCGTTTTATCCAGTATTCATGTTCTTCTTTAAATATCTGTTGAATTGAAATTTGTTATTTAGATTTCAAACATTTCTGGGTTTCATGGGTATTTTTCTGATGCTGATTTAAGTTTATTACACACTGGATTGTCGGCTGAGGGCATACTTTGAAGATTAGATTCATTTTGTATTTATGATACATTCATTTTACCACTCAAATGCATCCCTTGATGAGTTTCCCATTAATTTATGGGAAATTAATTATCATGTAGGAGATATGGATAAAAATCAGACACAGAAAACAATATAAAAAATTACTGATACTTAAGCTTTAGTAATAAATTCAAAATAAATTTGATCACTGGATAAACATTGAATTAATAGGAATAATATGTAAATTAATAAAACCAAATTTAAATATATAAAGAACTATGTTTAAGCAATTTAGTTTTTATCTTGTACTATCCACAATACTTTCATTGTTTACAAAAAGATACTTTTTGAAGAGATTTATAAGATTAAATAACATATGTATACAACGGTAACACTATAGTTTATTAGAATATGTATAATTTAAAAATAGCAAAGAATAATCATTGTTACAACTAATATTATACTATTGTAAATTATACTGACATATCTTTTGACCCTTAAGATAATATGTATTTAGTACATGGAGTTAAAATAGTAGAGTGAGCTTCATATTTATTTTCCAGATACGTAACAACAGACAATTATACATTGCAGAATATTTGTGAAATAAAATTTAAGCAGATATTGTAAGAGTTCTTCACAATGAGCACAGATTATTATCTTGGGGTTATAAAATGCAAAAGCAGAATTATCCTCTGGTCTGGCATAGGCAGTTGTTTCCATAACAATGAAATCAATGATACACTAGAACCTCTTAAATATATGATATTTTGCTACAGAATTTCTTTCGTCCTAGATATAACTTTCCTTCAGACTTATATAAAAGTGTAAGTCATATAACATATAAACTCTTTTAATGGAGAAAATATTTATTTCCATAATAACTTTGGGGGTTTTAGAATAAAAGAAGATGAATTTCCATGCCAAAAAATGAGTTTATTGTCCAAAAAATTATGGATTAAAAATCTGAGAATACTTAGGTTTATCCTAAAAGTGCAAATAAAGGAATATCATACTAAATTGGCAAAATTGTATGTACTAGTGATAAATCTGGCAATAGCATCTGGGAAGTAAGTACTCCATCCCTTCTTCTTTTCTGTGTTAGTTACATTTGACATCTTAAAAGGTATATTTTAAATGGAATATTTTAAATGCATAAAAGTTACAATCAATGATATTGTCCTGCTTTCATTTCCATTGTCATGATAACACTCACAAGAAAAAGTACCTTAGATCAAAGGTGGTTATTTGTCTTATAATTACAAGTTACTCTTCAATATTTCATGAAAGTGAAGGCAGGAATCAAAGCACTCACGTCACAATATGAAGTTGCAAGCAAGGAAAGAGTTAACACATCTTTGTCTGCTTGCTTTCAGCCAGCCATTTTCTCCTGTATACTGCTTAGGACTGCTGACTAAGAAATGGGGCTGGTCACATGGATTGGGTCTACTCTCCTTAATTATCAAGATGATCCGACCTACAAACATGTACACAGGTAAACTTGATCCAGTTAAATCATCATTAAGACTCTATCGTCTTAAGTGTCTCTAGGTTGTATCTAGTGGACACTTAAAACTAACCAGACAGATTAATAATAATTATACAAATAAAGTAAAACAACATACAACCTGGTGAGGGTTATAATAAACTGTAGATTTCAACTATAAAAGGACTAAAATCTCAGGTCTCAAGTAATAACAGGATTTTTTATTTATTAATTTCTCCTGGCCTATAAATAGTGGTCAAAATTTTATTCTAAAAGGGAGGCTGATAGCTCCCTAGAGATTATATATTGAGGCATAAAATTTGCTATTAAATAACATTTTCTTGAAAGCAAAAGAAATTTTTGAGAATAGACTAAGTGTTACCATGGGTACGGCATTCACAAAGAGCATGATAGCTCTCTAGAGGTTGCATACAGGGAAATAAACATTGTTATTAAGCAACATTTTGTTGAATGTTTAGGAATTTTTGAGAACAGAGTAAGAATTACCATGGGTACAATATTTGATATGCATTACAACAGATTTTAAAGCAGAACAGAATAACCGCCAAAATGTCTCTGAGTATTATTTATTTATGTCCTGATATGTAAAAAATCTTGCATGTTGTTACTTCTGTTTTTATAAAAATTAAACTACAGAAAATAAAACATTTTACTTGAGTCATGAGAAAGATGAGATGGCAAAAGCAAAAGAGACAATTCAAAATATGAAGAGTTAAGTAAACAGAGACAAAAGCAGGTTAAGCCAACACCTAAGTGGTGGATTTGACAAATCACAGACAAGGCAAATCACACTAGGAGAGTGAGGTGCAGACCTCTGGAGAAACCAGCAGCTTTATGGGTTTACAAACAAAAAAAAAGCAATGAGTTTCACATCAGTGAGTAGATAAAAGCTTTCAGTTACATTGTTTCTTTGCTGCAAAAAGGAAGTAACCACTCTGAATAAAGTTTAGGTATGCTATATAACAGTCATAAGCCTACACCCAGGGTAATGGACACCACCAGAGTCCTATCCCATCTAAATGATGGACACTTGGTTGCCCAGTACCTTTTATGTTTCCTAGCTTAATTAATATAGAGGGAGCAAAAACAACAAAAAAAGACAATAACATACTTGGGAAGATCATCACCCAGGGATAAATGTTCACAAAATTAATAAGATTTGCTCAAAGTATATGATGACTCCTCTTTTTCCTACCTTACCATCTCATAATTAGGTCTCCCCAAAATAATATGGATTAGTGCAAAATAAATAAATAAATAAATAAATAATAAAAAATGCATATACTCTGATTATCAGCTGAAAGTTAACAGAGAAGGCCCCTGCCCCAAGAAAGGCATTTGTAAAATTATTGTAGTTTTATGAAATTTATTCTATTGGCTCTGAAAATTGTTTTTGTTCTTTCCTTCATCTCTTGTTCCACCGTAGCTTAGAAGTTTGTTTGAAAGCTGAATTCTTTTCATTTTCTCTCCTGTGTATCTGCTCTTCTTACAGATTTTATACTTTTATGTTCTCTAATTATGATGACTACATTTCATGGTTATTTCTTAGTATAAAAGGGTGGAATTCTTCCAAATGAGATATACAGTCTACCAAATTTATGAAGGAAATAAATCAGCAATATACTAAGAGAAACTTGTAACCAGCAGAGACACAAAAAGACAATCCACAGACATAGACATCAAGAGTTAGCAGGCAGAGCTATTATCATTTCTAACCTAGATAAATAGATAGATAGATAGATAGATAGATAGATAAATAGATAGATAGATAGATAGACAGACAGACAGACAGGAATTGTACAACCAAACAACAAAGTGACTACATAATAATTGGGGAATCAGTTAAATGAAAAGATATAATTGTAAGTCTATATTTATCTAATGCTACCTCACTCAGTTCTATAAAACACACTTATTCAATCTAAAGAGGCAGTTAGACACTATTACAGTAATACAGAGAAATTCATTATTCCTAGCAAGCAGGTCATCCATGCGATACTTGTCTGTTTTGTTTAAAAAGAGGCAGATAGAGAGATGGACTATAAGGTTGGGTAATAATGACCTGGAGAGGATCTGCAGTGAGTTCGGTGAGGGAGAAAATAGTCAATATAGTGCGTGAAAAAATATATAAAGAATAAAAAATAATACAGAGAAATTTGACATACTTTCTGAAAAATTAACTACAATTATTTTATTTGGAAAGGGCAGGTGGGTCCTGCAGCGTATGAAAGGCGGAGGACAGCCTGCAGGAGTCTGTCTCTCTTCTCCCAAGAGGTACAGGGACACTAACTCCAGTCATATTTAGTGAAATTTACTACAACAGTGACATGACTGTTATGGGTATAACCAACAGTTTTCTGATTGGATTGGATGTATAGTTCACAGGAGAGAATTCATACTTATTACTATAAACCTGGCCAAGAGCCTGTGGCTGAGGAGGCCATAGGTCCTGGGCAAAGAATCTACCACTATAGTTGTGTTCACTTGTCATGCTGTGAAAATGCTTCCATATACTCATGCTAATATACAGATAAATATCACACTTAGACTCCATCACAGATATTCTTACTGTAAGCGTAGGGAGGCTTAATTCAGAAGTCTTATGACTGGCCTACTTACTGAGAACAAGTGACAGCACAGTGTTTTCCCATAAGTGGTACATATGTCAATGTCAGTATCACCACCACAACCACCACCACCCCTCCACACCCCACACGGATCAGGAAAGATGGCAGAAGAGAGGGCAGAAACAATGTAAGAGCCAAAAGATGTAGAGATGGGGGGAGGGGTGTCTCTTGTACGTGATGTAAATATTTCACTCATAAACTCAATGGCACTGTTGTTATTTGCATGAGATGGCGATGCTGCTGCTGATGTTAGTGTGTATGTAGGATGAATTTCAGTGACTTTATTTTTGTCTTCTGCTGCCCTGCCCTACCTTCCCTCATATTTTTGCTATAACCCTCCTTTCAAACATATCTTTCTCCTACTTTTATATCTTCTTTATATATGTGAGGCCCTGATTGTAATTTTGAGGCTACACTGCTCTCTAGGGGGACTATTAATTAATAGTTGTTAAGGAAGGGGTAGCATTTCCTTCAGTGACATAGCCACTTATCAGTGTTCCTTTTTCCATTAAATAACCTCTAATCCATATCCATGCAAGCAACTCTAATTAAATTCAAAGGGGTCACACACAGAAAGATGTGAATGTCTGTTTGAAAGAAGTGTTTCAGAAAGAAAATGAGGGAGAGTAACAGAGGATGATGGGAGTTAGAACTATTAACATTCAATTTACGTATGTGTGTGCATTTCATATTGATCATTAATCATCAAGGAATCTAAAAGGAAACTACAATGAGATATCTCATGCTAATAAAATAAGGTGATTACCAAGAGATGGTGCTGATGTGAGTACGTGGGAAAAGATGGCGTCACCTCGGATGCGGACAAGGAAGTAAATTGCCATTGTAGAAAACAGCATAGAATTTTCTCTAAATACTACAATCTTGTCTACCAAAGGATCTAACCATCCCATTATATCTAAAGGAAATGAAATCACCAGGCCAGTTAGATACTCAAAATCCTACATTTAGCGCAGTAGTGTTTGTAACAGCCAAGACCTGAGATGAGCCAGGAGCCCAATCAAACTTGGGTGGATGAAGTAAAGCAGTAGAAATGTGATGTAATACTCTTAAGCTGTAACAACCCCCTTTTATTGGTAATAAAATTGATTTTTTTAAGGAAAAGAAGTCTGATGTTGTAAAACGGGAACTGTGTGTTCTTTCTCATAAGTAGAAGCTAAAAGCTGTCTACTAGTCCAGCTGACCATAAAATTATGATTACTGAAAACTGGGAAATGTAGGAGTCTAGAAGATAAAGGGGATGTGGTTTTATTATACATCCAAAGACTAAAGAAACAAGCTGGTATTCTAAGTTCACACAGTGTAGTTTATACTTTATGAAAAATTAGAAGTGAGGGCCAAGACACTGATCATGCTAAACAAAATGCTAAATACAGGAAAATACTCATGGTCCTGATTTGGTTAGTGTATACAGTATGGATGTGTTAAAATATCACTCTGGATCTCACTAATACTATTAACAAACATTAACTATACGTCTGTATGTGCTTATGCATGTTTGCATATGTATGCAAAAATGTGTTCACCTATACATATTCATATGGAGGCCAAAAGTTGACTCTGGGTATTTTTCTTGATTACTTTCTACTTTATTTTGGTTTGGACACAAAATCTCTCACTGAAACCAGATTTCATCATTTTAGCTAAATTGGCTGGACACCAAAACCCCAAGATCCAGTGGCTCCAGAGTCTTCAGGCATAGATATCTTTTAAATGAATGAACATGATGGAAACTCAAGTCCTCATTCTTATTCTAAAAGAAAACTCTACCCACTGATCCATCTTCCCAGTTCATATATATATAAAATAAAATGTCTTCCACTTTCTATGAGTCGTGCATAGAGCTATTTTAATGCTAACTAAAAGATCTCCAGTCCATGCAGCAAGAGCTGTCCCTAACTCTGTTGTCTGTCTGTGGAACGTGTTCCACTAACTGGACTGCCTTGTCTGCCTCTCAGTGGGAGTGAAGGTGCCAGTGATTTGATGTGCCAGGGTGGGTTGGTACCCAGGGCAGGGAGGGCTCCCCCTTCTCAGAGAATTAGGGAGGTGGAATAAGGGAGAAGCTGTGTGTGTGAAAGGGGAACTGGAAGGAGAGGAGAGCTACAATCAAGGTGTGTGAACAGGTAAATAAATTAATGAAGGAAAAAGACCTCCATTTCAGTTTAATGATAATCACTGTCCTTAATAAGTTAATGTCACTTTTATTTCTCCTCACAAAGTATCTTACCTTAATTTTCCAACAACTCTTGCAAAATTTGGCAATTATAATAATCTATATGGCTTGCCAGAGTTTGGTCCAAAGATAATTACATAAGTGAATCAATGATTTTTAAAAATCTTTTAGCTAAAATATTAGTTAATCACATAAAAATTTTCTCTTTGACATATGAAATCTGACCCTAGCCAACAAAATTAAAATTCTCACTGTGAGGAGTTAGAACTATGTGGATTAGAAGTGTGTAAGAAATGCAAATCAAAGTGACCCTGAGATTCCACCTTACACCAATCATAATGCCTAAGCTTAAAAACTCAATCAACAGTGTGTGCTGGCAAGGCTGTGGAGAAAGAAGAACACTCCACCATTGCTGGTGGGGTCGTAAACTTGAACAACTACTCTGGAAATCAATCTGGTGGTCTCAGAAAATTGGAAATAGTTCTACCTAAAGACTTATGCTGTTCCTGGGCATATTCCCAAAAGATGCTCCACCATACCAAAAGAAAAAATGCTCCATTATGTTCATAACAGCTTTATTTGTAAAAGCCATAAACTGGAAGCAACCCAGGTATCCCTCAACCAGAGGATGGATACAAAAATGTGGTTCATTTACACAGTGAAATATTATTCACCTATTAAATATAAGAACATCATGAATTTTGCGGGCAAATGGATGAAATTATAAAATGTCATTCTGAATGAGGTAACCCATAATGACAAGGACAAAAATGATATGCAGTGAATGATTAGTGGATATTACCCAAAAAGTACAGAATACCCATTATATACCGCACAGATTCAAAGAAGGTAAATAAGAAGGAAGGCCCAAGATAGGATGCTTGAATCCCACTTAGAAGGGGGAAGAAAATAGTCCTGGAAGGCAGAGAGAAGGAGGGACCTGGGTGGGAGAGCAGAGAGGGGAAAGAATGGGAGGACGGGATCAGGTATGGAGAGAGATGGGACAAGGGCCCGGGGGCAAGAAGAATGAATGGAAATAGGCAGCTGCCTGGGTTGGACTTTGAGGGAATCTCTAGAACGTCTGAGAGACCTGGGATGAAGGAAGCTCCCAGGAATATGTGACCTTAGCTGAAATGCACAACAGTGGGGATATGGGAACAACAACCCACCTACAAAACTTTCAACCCAAAATTGGTACTGTCTAAAAGAAATGTGGGGACAGTGATGGTACAGAGACTGAAGGAATGGGTAACCAGTCATCAAACCAGCTTGCGACTCATCTCATGAACTGGTACCAATCTCTGACACCATTAATGATGCTATGATGTGCTTGTAGACAAGAGCCTAGAATAGCTGTCCTGTGAGAGACTCTACCCAGCAGCTGACTAAAAGAGATTCAGATACCCATGGCCAAATGTTGAACAGAGGTTGGGGAACCCTATGAAAGAGGTTGGAGAAAGATTGAAGGCCCTGAAGGTGATTGCAACCCCATAGAAAGACCAACAGTGTCAACTAATTTGGACCCATGGGAGCTCCCAGAGACTGAGCTATCAACCGAAGAGCATACACAGGCTGGTCCAAGGCCCTGGCACAAGGCAACAGAGTGCTGCCTTGTCTGGCCTCAGTGAGAGAGGATGTGCCTAATCCTGCAGAGACTTAATGTACCAAGATGGTGGGATGCCCAGGAAGGGGGCACCCTCTCAGAGGCAAAGGGAAGGAAGTATGGTGGAGGAACTCTGAAAGGCGGGCACAGGAAGGGGACAGCATTTAGGATGTAAGTACATAAGTAAATTAATAAAAATAAATTTAAAATATCATTTTAAATTTCCTCTCTTCTGAGTTTGAGGTCAACCTGGTCTACAGAGTGAGTTCCAGGACAACCAGGGCTACACAGAGAAACTCTGTCTTGAAAAAAATTTCCTCTCAATATTCAATATGAGCAGTTACCTACCGTGTACACTATCCTTTTGAAATGAGATTGAATGTCTTATAATGTCCATCTAGATGTCAAGGATTATTTTATTATTTTCTTTTCTATGTGTCTGTTTCATTGCTTTCCCTTTAAAGAAACTCCTTTGATCACAACTAGGCTTCAGAGGAATGATATAATGAGGTCTCTGCCTAATAAGAAAATGATTCCAAATGAAGAACTTTAATCATTTGTTTAGAAAAGAATATATGGGGTCAACTTACCAGTTCTGCAGTGACTCCATCAACCCCAAGTCCTTCTGTATTCCAATATTAACATTATTCTTTCAAAGAAAGTTCATATAAAAGTAAATAAAATTCAAGAAACATTTAAGTTTTTATTTCCCTAAAGGAAAACTCTTCTCTAGTTAAAAGCAATGTTATAATAACTTCTGCGTATTTATAACGCCATGCTAGGTGCTAGAGAACTACATATAGTCTTTTTTTTGTTTTTGTTTTTTTTTGATTTTTTTGTTTCTTTTTTGTTTGTTTGTTTGTTTTTTCGAGACAGGGTTTCTCTGTATAGCCCTGGCTGTCCTGGAACTCACTCTGTAGACCAGGCTGGCCTCGAACTCAGAAATCCACGTGCCTTTGCCTCCCAAGTGCTGGGATTAAAGGTGTGCGCCACCACTGCCCGGCTACATATAGTCTTTAATGCATTAAGAAGTAAGTTATGCATTATAGGTAGCTACAGTATATAGTTCAGTGTGACAGAATCTCAGAAAGATTTGCAGAACACAGTGAAATTTCAGAAGTAAAAGACAACACTGAGGGAGATCAGAGCAGGCTTGGTGGAGGAAGCAGATTTATGGCTCATCTTAGAGGAGAGCAGGAGTCTGCTGTGCCACCCAATGTAAGGAAATGGAGGTAGTTCCCAGTAAAGAAATGGTTAGCCTGGAGGACAACGAAAAGGCCAGGGATTCTACATTGATATATGAGGGGCCAGAGAAGTGGCTGGGAACTTACTGTTGTCAGCTCCATGCTGTAAGTTTTCACGTTCTCATCTCCATGGTAACAATTGTAAGTCCAGACAGCATGGCCATCCAGTTTCTAAAGGGCAGCAATAGTTGTATGGCTATTAAACAGGAAAGACTTGGCTAAAACTGAGGGGCAGTGGATACTGTAGTATGGCCTCACACTCCCTTATAAAACAAGAATGACCTTGTAGTTGATTACAGGCCTGCAATAAGAGCTCCTAGGTTTTGGTGCTAGGGATTGACTCCTGAGTTTTGTGCATGTTATCTGAACTAACAGTTTAGCTATATTCTCACCCTTCAAATATCCATATACTATAGGTTCTATTAAATGAAGGTTCGATGAGATGGCTCAGCAGGTAAAGGCAACTGGCACCAATTAGGTTGAGTTTGCGTCACATGGTGGAAGCAGAGAACCAGAACTCACTCATGCAAGTTGTCCTCTACCCTACACACACACACACACACACACACACACATACACAATCATGCACACATTTTCACGTGCACACATGTACACATACACATGCTCACAAGCATGCACAAACACATTTGCCCATGCACAGATGTACACACACACACACACACACACACACACACACCATGTGCAACACATATCAACATAAATTTAAATTTTTAAGTTGTATGAAACCCAAATGTACCTGGAATGCTTCATTCTCTCACCTTACTTCATAATACTCTGGATGTGTACTGGGCAGCCCCTCCCCAATGACACCCCCCCACATAACATCTGTCTGTGCCTCTCATTCCTTGCCTATAATCTGCTAAATTTCCTAAAAGCCAACAAAACAATCTTTGCATTTCTGGGCTTCAGTGCATGAGAAGCATCTCCAAATATCCACTGATAGTAAAACTACTGATACTGCATTTTCACCTTTGCCAAAATCATATCAATATTGTTCAAATAGATCATAAAAGTTGAGCAAATGATACTTTTTAGTTCTTAGTACCATGTCATATGCTCCATGTGGATTCCAGAATTTAGAGGCTCTCAAATACATAGAAAACTTTCTGATAGCCTGTTCCATGTAGGAGTGAGGGTGATGATTTTGTTTAAATGTGAGGCTTAAAATTAGATTGATTTTTGTGCTAATGGTGTAATTTCTAGGTATTTGTTGTAATAACAAATGGTATTCGAAATGACTGCGATTCAGGGGTAACTTTGTAGATAATTAGCAGAGTGTCTCTCTAATGCACGCTAATGAGGGGAGCGCCATTGCTGATCAGCGCATGAAACATTCAAGGGTAACACCATAAAATGCAGTTTGCTTAGTTCTGTAAATATATGTTGTTTGCTTTATTTACAACAGACCATAGATTACTCAATTGCGTAATACACTGGTGTATTAGATGAGATAAAATCTCACTAACTTGAGCCCTCACTGGAGTCCTCTGCTATTAAATTTTATTAAGAACTGAGATAAAACAATTCTCTTTAAAGTAGGAATTACAGTGCCTGCTGATGGTAAGTGAATGAGCATGAGAAGAAAAAGGGTTTTCAAGGACAGTGTGGCTGATCGGTGACCATTATGCTTTGACCTTGCCCTGCCCATTCCCGGAGGTACATCTTGTCACTTCACACAAATGGATAACTGAACAACTGAATGTTCTGGGATGAGTTCTGCTGCGTGTGGAGACATAAAGGCCACTACTCTCGAAATGTGTGGGTGAATATAGCTTTTGTTATTAGGCCCAAAAGCAGCCACAGAGCCAAAGGGAATGGTCCCCTGTAGCTCCTATGGGGCTGGCCATGGGGTAGACGGACAATAAGAAAGACAAAGCCAGGCCAGGTGAGACCAGGCATATTGGGCAAAAAGTCTTAACTGAATCGTCTCATCTGCTTCAAGAGAAATTAAAAACAGGAGAGTTCCAAGGAAAGAGATCTTTTTTATAATCAAACTCTGTGGGTGTGGCATAATCTAAAACAAAAAGAGGAAATTCCTGGGGAACTAATTGTTTTCAGGCTGGTGTTCACTTGCTTTTATTACTGGGAGTGATCTAACTGGGTAAATTAAAATGTTCCAGCCAGCTTTGGAAACCAGGAAGATTTGTTCAAATTTCTCAACAAAAGTTTAAATGAAAACTTTAAGTGGACATTTGCCTTTGATCTGTTCCAAATTAACATCTTCTTCTCCGACATTGTGGGTTGGAAATAGCTCAGTTGTTCAACGTCTACTACACATACAAATGCCTGTTCATCTCTGTGGCATTTTAACATTCGACAGGCAGAGAACATTCGAAACAGTTAATGGGAGGGGGCATTTTAAATGTTTCTAATACAAAGAAATTATGAATACTTGAGGTAATGAATATGCAAATCTTCATGATCTATTACAACACACTGAAATACAATTATATGTGCTGAAATATTACACTGTACTCTGTAAATACATACAATTATTCTATGTCAAAGTAAAATATATATACCAACTCACATGCATTTACCCACATATATATGACTTTGTTACCTATTGGTTTCATGTTTTAAGTAAGGTTCCAAGGTTGCATACATGTTGTCATTGTGTATTTCAGAGAATGGTACAGACAGCTAATTATTATGCAGATTACATGAGATAATGCATATTGAGAATACCTTACATATGAACATATTAAATAAATATCCAACAATAGTATTATTGGTAAAGCAATCCTTAAAATTAATTCAATATACTTATTACTACAGAAAACACCTATGTACTTGATATTTAAACAGTTAATGAAAAGTAGAGTGCTTATTAAGCAAATAATCAATTTTGTACATAGTAGAATCTTGTACTAATTTGGAAAGACATAGAAAAGACTAAATACGTTTCTAGAGAACAGCACTCATTAGAGATACCCATATTTATTATGGCCCAGCCAACTGTAGAGCTAAAGAATCAAACTAGCTATTCATCAACAGATGACATAGACATGCTCATGCACACACACAAATTAGAGCAACATTCAGTAATAAAGAATTAAATTATGAGGACCGGAGAGATAGCTCAGTGGTTAACAACACTCGATGTTCTTCCAGATGACAAGGGTTCACATCACAGCGACCTTATGGCAGCTCACAATTGTCTGAAATCCAACTCAGACTGATTTGACACTTCACAAAGATATACATGCAAGTAACCATTAATGCACATAAAATAAAAGATTAAATTCACAGTTTATTGAGAAGAAACTCATTTCAGAAGAAAAGAAGGAAATTTTGTTGATTTTAGGGGAAGTGAAAGAACTAGCTCTTATTAAATAAATATACTGTGGGGAGCATCACAAACCACTTGTTTTCTCTCATATGTTGAAGCCAGAATTAAACAAAGACCTGAAAGTCACAGAAAGATTAGAGACTAGGAAAGGGCATGGTGGCGTGAGACAAAAGAGAGATTACAGAAGGGACTTTGGAGGGCGGATGTATCCATAGTGAGGGGGGGGGATGCATATGTACCTCAAATGTTGCATATAATTAATATGCATGCATAGGTTTAAAAAGTACAAAGCACTAAGCAGAGAGAAACATTTCTGGTAATCTGTATTCTCCATGGCTTCCTTTTATCCCATTACCAAAGCACTGACAATCCTTGGCTCTTTCAGAATGCCATCAGCCATTTGCTGGCTTCAGTGTCTCCCATCCCCAAGCCTGCTGATGTCAGATATTCTTGCATTTATTTGCTAAATAACAATGGAGGACTGTTCTAGTTATGAATATAATTCACAACTCATGGAGTTTACAGACTTGTGCAGAGTAAGATAATAAGGAAGTAAGAAAGCAGTTTAAAATAATATAAATGTCAAATATTGAAAATTATTTTTAAATTAATAATATGGGAGAAACTGATGAAGGAAGAGGAAATATGTGTTCAGCAGAATGTAAAGCAGAGTGTCTGGAGATGATGACGTAAGGATGGAAAGATCTTGAGGCAACTCGGAATTTTGTAGGACAAACTGATAATCACCATGTTTGTTTGCTTGCTTGCTTTCTATTTTCAGTAATGATAGGGATATTTCACTGGAAAGACATTTTGAGTGGGAGATTTCCATGTTCTCAGAGTACCTAGGACAACAGGAAGGGCTTGGAGCCCTTAGAGGGAAGCCACTGACTGCAATAATCTCTAGGCTAGCTGTATTCAACAGGATATACCTCAGGCCCCGAAGAGAACTTTTATGAGCAAAAAATGAGAGGAATGAATGAATGAGTAGGGAGATACAGGAATTAACCATAGCAACCTGATCTTTTCTCTGTGTGCTATTACCTTGGATATCATCAACTTAAATCTGTGAGCCAGTCTCTATATATCTGCTAGTCACTTCTCTCAATAATCCTTTCATATATTGGACATGGATGACTACATTTACACTAAACACCTTAATTTGCAGAATCACTCCTTCCGTTGTAGAAAGACTATTCCAAGAGTTTAAATGAAGAGACTATGCTCAGTCCAACGTTGGCTGCGAGCATCCCCCTCTGTACTTGTCAGGCTCTATCTGAGCCTCTCAGAAGCTTATCATGCTTCCATCAGCAAGCACTTCCCAGCATCCAGAATAACATCTAAGTTTGATGGCTGTATATGGGATGTATCCCCAGGTGGGGCAGTCTCTGGATGGCCTTTCCTTCAGTCTCTGCTCTACACTTTGTCTCCATATTTCCTCCTGTGAGTATTTTGTTCACCCTTCTAAGAAACACTGAAAAATCCACATTTTGGTCTTCCTTCTTCATATAGTCTGTGAATTGAATCTTGGGTATTCTGAACTTTTGGACTAATATACACTTATCAGTGAGTGCATACCATGTTTGTTCTTTTGTGACTGAGTTACCTCACTCAGGATGATATTTCCAAGTTCCATCCATTTGCCTGCGAATTTCATGAAGTTGTTGTTTTTAATAGCTGAGTAGTATTCCATTGTGTAAATGTACCATTGGACTGACCATGGGGTCCAGGATGGAGGAGTTGGAAAAGGGACCGAAAGAGCTAAGGGGCTTTGCATCCCCATGGAGGGAGCAACAGTGTCAATTGGCCAGATCCCCCTAGCTCCCGGAGACTGGACCACCAACCAAGAAAACACATGGAGGGACCCATGGTGCTGGCTATATATGTGGCAGGAGAGGGCCTTGTTGGCCATCAATGGGAGGAGAGACCCTTGGGCCTGAGGGTGTTAGGTGCCCCAGTATAGGGGAATGCTAGGGAGGGAAGTTGGGAGTGGATGAGTGGGTGGGGGAGTACCCTCATAGAGGCAGGGGTAGGAAGGATGGGATAGGGAGTTTTCAAAGGGGAAAACATTTGAAATGTAAATAAAGTAAATATCAAAAAAAAAAAATGAAGATAACAAAGTATAGCAAGGAGCAGCTACATGGTTATTTAAGCCTTTCAATATGTTTGGATCCTTGTGTTTGGGATATTGAAAACTGTGAGGGAAAAGGAGGGAGCCCTAAAGAGAGAAACTTGCTTTTGAAACCTGGAGAGGAGCTTAATTAAAAGAGTTAGATTAAAAGCAAAAGAGAGATAGATACCATAGACAGGTTGATAGGGGATGGTCCAAACAGGGCTCTTCAGAAGAATCTCCAGAAATACAGAAATTGACTTATATATCTTCTAGTGGGGTGATGGTTTCACACTACATGATTTGTCTAAGACAGTCAAGACAAGTCTTGAGGCAGGGATGGAACCCTGTAGTACCATAAACTAGAGGCTGACAATACCACAGAACAAGGCTTCAGAACTCTATGTCAGAGAGGTAGGGAGGGTAGAAGGGACAGAGGGAGAGAGGGAGGGAGGAAGAGAAAAATAGAGGTTGGAGAAAGAGAGAAGGAGATGGGGGGGAGAGAGAGAGAGAGAGAACTCAGTTTTCTGAATATATCTTCCTCCCCTCTTACTCTCAACACCACTCAGTCTATTTCTCCTATCAACATTAGCTATGATTAGCTTAACTTTTATCGATTGACATTTGTTGACAGTGTGAGTGGAGAAGAGGGGCTTTCTGTAACCTTATGTTGACATTCCAGCTTGTAGCTTGAGTCCAGAAGTTTCCCTCTCCTTCCTATTCTAATTTAATTTCTGTTACTATGACAAACATCCTGAGTAAGTGCAACTTAGGGAAGGAAAAATACTGTCTTACAGTTCCAGGTCATAGTCTAACATTTAAGGAAGTCGCAACAGATACCCAAGCAGGTACTTTTAAAAGAAATTGAAACCGTACAAGGATGCCGTCTACCAACACATTCACAAGCTTTTGTTTATTCAACTTTCTTATATAGCCCAAGGCACCTGCCTAAGGATGGTGCCACCAATAGTGGGCTCTGTACTCCTACAAGAATTAGTAGTCAAGAAAATCACCCCACACTCATGTCCACAGACCAATCCCACCTGGACAAGTCCTCATTTGAGAGTTCTCTTGCAGTTAACTATAAGCTTTGTGAAGTTGGCATTAAAGCTAACTTGGCTACCCACTTCTGCCTTTCTCAATAATACCCTGGGACATGGGTTTTTTCTTGACTCTTTACCTTAAACCTAGTATGTCCCTGAAGGTGAAGCCCATGAAGCCATGCTATCCCAATAGCTCAGAGCTCCTTATCTCAGCCCAGTTCACACACTTCAGTATGTCCTGGTCTATGTAACAGATCTTAGCTTTTCATTCTGTATTTACCTGTCAGGATTCAAGAGATGCTCTTTGTACTGCAACCTCAGTGCTCTGAAGCTGGTGATTTCTATTTTGTTCAGGATTTTTCTGGTTGTAAGTAGAAAGAAACATATTAAGATTTTTCCACATTGGAGCTGAAGCCAAAATGGATATTGCTTTCATTTCTCATTATTTTTAATTACTTTAAACTATTTGGCAGTATTGAGCACATTTCTGTTTTGAAATTCTCTCTTCCTCTATCTTCTCCGTGATTGTTCACTGCAGCTTCTCTCCTCCTTCTCTATGACCTCATTTTCAGGGTTCTTAATCACCTCCATCTGAGTTTCAGTAATGAAATCTGTTCACCTTAGATTTCTGCTGTCACCTGTGCGTTCTCACTGAACCTGGCTTTCACATAACACATAGGATGCAAAGAGTTCCAGATGGATATCATCTCACTTGTGTTTCCTACAATATCAGTAGTTGTGTATCAGGATCCCACTAGTGATTATACCAAAGAGTCTCATAAAAAAAGTCCCATACAGAATTCATCATCTTACTCCCGCTTGTCTTTACTCACCTCTCATTTTAATGTGTCTTATAATCAATTGCTCATCAGACAACAGAATAAACAGACTCAGTAACTTAGTCCGTGAGCTGACATTAATGTTAACTCATTTGCAGCTTTGACTAGGGCTCCTCAACATCCACTACTTTATATACCATCTCTTTCTTAACCACTTTCATCATTTTCTACCTGATAGAGAAGAGGCTGGTTCAAAATAATACCTCTTGCCTGATTCATCTTTCATATTTCCATAATGCCAGAGAGTGTAGCTTTCATAGATGAGAGCATGACTACTACCTCTTTACTCAAATACATCAAAAGCATTATGAAATTTAACATACAACAGAATCTTTAAAACATAGTTAGAGCACTTATGTTCATCCTGGCTTCCTTGCCAGGCTTACCTCACCTCCTGTCACTCTCCTGAGAATGTGATTTTCTCCAATCATTCTGAGCCTCATGGAGTTATTTGATTACACTGTGTTTAACATACATTTTGAATACACTTTGTGACTTCAATGTTCTTCCGTTGCTTCTCTTGTACTAATCTACTGGACCATTAAAGACAAATTCAACATTGCATCTTCATCACCTATTTCATCATTCTGTAATTTTTCTCTTTCAAACATCACAAAGTAACACTGTGTTCCAAACTGGACCTTGAGACAAGAAAAAAAAAGGTGGGTTTTATTTTTTGTTTGTTTGGTGGTGTGTGTGTGTGTGTGTGTGTGTACTTGTGTACAGGACTGTAGTTATGATGGAAGTCAAAAAAGGGTATCAGATACCCTGTAGATGAAGCTAAAAGTGCTGGTTGAAGTGCTCCATGCCCACATTGGTTCTAGCAACCTAACTTAGTTTCTCTTTAAGAGCAGGAAGTATCATTAGCTGTTGCAATATGACTCTAGCCCTGAAACAAATAGATAGACATGGAGAGCTTGTGGATTCACCTTCTAGGAATTTGGCAGGAATTTGACAATGAGCCAGGAGACAGAGGTAGGCTCAAGATGAATAGAGCTGAAGAATGGGTTCTTCATATCTTGATGGGTCTTATTAAGACTTTGAATATAGTAATCATGGGACCTTTGTTTATGCTTGTTTGTTCCTTAACTACTCTATGTTTGCCTTGGGACTGACCATATTCTTTGCATGTAACTATAAAAACAAACTGAAGAAAAATAAACCTGCTTCAGCCCAGAACTGGCTGGAGTCATGTTACAATGTTGTCTAATTGTCTTTGTCTTTTCAATCACACTCCTTCCCTTCAGACCCGGTTGACTGACTGAGCTGGCGTAGATAGATAGATAGATAATTGATAGATAATAGATAGATGGATGGATGGATAGATAATTTCAAAGTCTACAGTTTAGTCTATACAGCAGTGTACCAGTGTGTTTTTTGAATTTTTTTGTCATAAACTGGAAGCATTAAGGGTTCTTACACTTAAACAGAACCTCTATGTACTAATTTTGCATAACATAAGTGCACTTCAAAATAAAATATTTATCTAAAAGCAAGGAGGAGAAAGATGTCTGCAATTATCTTATAGCAGATTATGTCCTGAGTGACCTTGCACATAATTCTGAACTCAGGTCTTTCACGCAAGTTTGCATTTTTTTGGTGGAAATAACCTTAACAATAGTGTTCATCTCTAATCCCTCTGGTGAGCTGTAAACTAGAACAGCCATGTGAGGTCCATCTGGGCACACTGTGCTTGTACCCAGAATAGAGTATTGAATTAGCTATTCCCATTATTGCTTGTAAAATGCTTGCTGCCACACTCTGAACTTGCTATTTACTTAATTCTTGTTAAATATAAAATCTTTGGCAAATATGTGTGAAACAAAAAATGGATGAAGGTATTCATTTTAGCACTGTGCTCTTCTTTATCTTGATAGTTTTCTTATAGGTGACAAGAAAAGGAAGCCCTGCCAGCTGGTTTACTTCAGAGATCAGAATTCACTGTAATATCAGCATTGCTTGCTCTCTTACTGAACTCCTCACCACCTCAGACCTTGAAAGAAACTGCATTTCATCTACCACCCCAGAATCCATGCCCTCTATTTATTCTACTGCACAAAAGGAATCTGAACTGCACAAGTATATTTTCTTGCCAACACTCCTTTCTAAAGTCAAAACTCTCATTGTATTGGATTTCAAGCTTTGTGCACAATCAGAATTCACAATTTGATCCCAGACAGAGATTATTTTTTAAAATATTGGACAGGCTTCGAGAATAAAATGGATATGTCATAGCTACAAAGTGTCAGGACTATGCAGAGTCATCGAACTTGCAGGGATGGAAAAAAATGAACCACTTATTTAATTCATTAAAAATAACTAGTTTTAAAGTTAAAAATATAAAGATAAATTGCACACCATCTTAATGCTGAATCATTTATCTACAAACATAAAGCAAGTTTGTTTCCAAAGCCATTGTTCCATATACTACTAGAGTTTTAGAAACCATATTATTTTATTCTATTTTCTATTGATTTTTTATGAAATACCAATATACGAATGCTCTATTTCTCTGGAAAATGTTTTCATGTACCTACACATGCATGTGGATACACACACACACACACACACACACACACACACATACTCATACACATTCACAGAAGCCATACATTAGAATTGCTGCTGTGTGGTCCCATGCAAAATACCTCATTAACCCACATCAAAGCACTCATGCTTTCTACAATTATGTTCTCCAGTTTATCTTATTTGCTACACTTAAAATTCTGTGATCAAATACTTACTTTCATTTACTTCTTCGATATACTTTTAGATCTAAAGATAGTGGGAATCACTTTTCTCAATACATGAATTAATTTACTGAAACTTTTTTTTTAGTTTTGGAAGTGAATATGTAGTCTCA
The DNA here is from genome assembly GCA_019843965.1 of Rhynchomys soricoides. Classification (NCBI taxonomy): domain Eukaryota; kingdom Metazoa; phylum Chordata; class Mammalia; order Rodentia; family Muridae; genus Rhynchomys; species Rhynchomys soricoides. The sequence goes on from JADRCH010000061.1 coordinate 8,396,433, forward strand.
AATATGGACTGCTTCTGAATGAAAGCAAACTTGATTTAATAAAAGCACATACTTGAATTTTTCTTGATGTCATATGATCTTAAATATTTGAATACAGACAAAAATTTACTGCTCTGTTCAAATTTGGACATAGTTTATATCTAGAATATAGATTTATTAAGAGAAAACTAAAGAAGTTATTACTAGCAGTGAGCAAACTACTTTAGTATGCAGCATTTTGCAACAGAATTACTGTAATAGAGATGGGTTTATAAATATGTACAGGATGAATATAGGGAAATGCTGTTAAAAGACTTCATCCTGAATATGGAGTGCATGATTACAAAATATTCCAAAGCTCAAAATGACTGGTCATTTATCCTACATTGAAGGACCTTATTATTTTCATATGTGCTTCAAAACTTTAAACACATTCATAAATATAACCCATTATGCAGAACAATACGTGTAGTCATTAATCTGATTGAGTTATCAGAGTCTACTCAAAAGCAATAATAATACTACAAAATATTATAAAACTTCCATCTCATTTTATATGCTTGGTAACCCCAATGTATCCAGAGGATGAATTCATTCTGATTTTCCAAGTATGTTGGTTGTGTTTACTGTCAACTTCAGAGAATATAGACTTACCTGGAGCAAGGTTATCTTTGCATTTCTGTGGAAAACTACAAATTGTGTCCTTTGAGTTCAGAAAACCTTTCAATTTCAAGTGACACCATTCCTTGACTGTGATCTTGAGCTGTACAAATGGAGAAGGGATCTGGACAGCTGCAATTCTCTCTCTCTCTCTCTCTCTCTCTCTCTCTCTCTCTCTCTCTCTCTCTCACACACACACACACACACACACACACACTTGGTTTTATATATGATATGTCCAGTTGCTTCGTGTTCCTGCCACATTAATTTCCTTGTCACTGTAGACTATATCCTTAACATTGGAAATGAAATAAGCTCCTTCTCAGAGTTGCCTTAGTCTGGTTATTTTTAAATAGCAACAGGAAAAGAAAGTAAGATAGCCACCATTATGAAAGTTTCTACAAATATTTATCATAGATCAGAGAACTTACCTATATATAGTAACAAATATGTACTATATAAGCAAATATACCATCATCTCTAAAAGTGTTTAAAATAAATTAATGGGGAAAAGATAATTATCTTTATATTCTTGGAAATGATATATGGAGAAGATTAATTGATGAGAGATAATAAACATGAAAATTTATATTATAGACTATTAAAGATGAGTTTGAGATTAATGGAGGTCATTTATTTAAAATAGACTCCTTAAGTGAAACAATCTAAACTATTGGTCTTTCTCTTAACCTCCTATGGGCCATTCTTGAATTATTTAATTTTAAAACACCAATAATATTGGCAATTACTCCAAGGTTAGTGTTCATGCATAAGAATAATCTAGGAAAAGGGTTGAGATTAATACACAAAAGCAGTAAACAACCTAGTATGGGTTCTAAACACCTTGCTCTCTATAAAGAATTAGAACTCATTAGAAAATGACAGGTTCAAACTAAGATGGTGAAGATAGAAAATAAGCCTAACACTGCAACATAATAAAGTGAACAAGTAAGTGCTCAAAGAACAATGAAATATATTAAAAAGAAAAATAAGCAATAGAAAATTGGTTTTAATTGTCTAAATAGTGTGTAGCTCAGGCATTAAAGCAAATACAGACTACATAAAGAAATAAACAGTTACCTAAAATAGGAAATCATTAATCAGTATGGGTCAATAAATTGATAAGTTGATATATTGATGAATGGGCATTTAACTCTTCCTCAAATAATATTTAAAATATTTAAATGAAAATAAAAGTTTTCAGTACAGAAAGCTGCCAGAGAGCAACTTCACTTATCAACATCATAATCAGTAAGGAGACAAAACACAGTTATGTCTATATAGCAGAATCGGGGAAAGTAATATCACTACTAGACATTACTACCAAGAACTCTAGACTATGCTTTAGTCACAAAGAGATGGCAGGCAAACCAACCTGAAGAACATTGGAAAGAATGAATGGCATAAATTCTTCCAAAGTGTTAACTTCAAAAGTGTTAATTTGTTGAGATACTTATACTTACATGGACGTATGCGTACATGCACGCGTGCGCGAGTGCACACCCACACACACAATGGGAGATTTTGCTGTCAAATTCATTATTTGAATTATGTACAAATTACATAATAGTCATTTATTGGTGTCAATTTTGATTAGTTTATTGTGGTTGTGTAGAAGAATACCTTAGGGAAAAAGTGTTTTATGTCTGGAATGCAATGGGAAGTGTGCCTGCTGAGCCTGAAGGAAGTCCTAGGTTAGATCTTTGCATTGTATAAATTAGTGATACAGAGCACCAATCCCAGCAGGATGATTTGGGGGGCAGAAGGACTGGAGAGCCTGCTTGATGCAAGACCCTGTTAAAGACATGGAAGTATTTGGAGAATGTGGTAAAAAGTCAACTCTTGAATTCCAGAAAAGTGTGTTGTGTTTGCTCTTCCTGCAATTGTCTTCCTCTTACAGATTGTTACCACAAAAAGATTTGGAACTGAAAAAAGACAACTTTAGTTAGAAATATGAAGAATTTAAAGATGCTATAAATAGCATGCATTAAAAGCTTTGCCATTAACTATCTAGTCCACCTCTGTGATAATTTCATATACATTTTACCTTCATTCTCTTAAAATATCTCTTCAATGTTATGTAATATTAAATGAGAGTATTAAATAATAAATTAAGCTTTCTATAAGATAATCTTTTAAAACTTATATTGGAAATCTGCTGTATACTTTAAAAAGTTATTATGAATCATAATCATGTATTATAAACACTTTCTGATAGTTTAAGGCTATGGCAAATTTTTTCTTTTGCAGGTGAATTTTCAGCTTCCTGCTCCATGTGAATTATGGTATATTCAAAAATTTTAAAAACCACAAATTTTATCTGGAATTGGGAATACATAGAATACTTTAAATGAATCATGGGTAGCCATTATATTATGCTGACCTATAGATTGTGCAAATCAAATTTTTTTCTCATCTCATTAATTTACTAATAGGTACACATGAGTATTTTGTCACTAGAAATCAATTATTGCTATACTAATAAACAGTGCTGATGGAAAAGTTGCTTTCCATTTTATTCACGACTACTTTATCTCACTATGACACAATTGCCAGGCATGCTAACATACAACCTAGCCGAGGATATTAAACACCTACGCTCTCATATAAATGTTATATTTGTATATTCTTGCTCATCATGCTCATTATTTGTAGGCTAAAACAGATTTATAAATGCTGTTTAGTGTTATATCTAACAGAATAAAAAGGGTGGTATGTTTCTACTGTTTACGCATACCTATAGAATAACACTTTTACATTGAATTGTTTCATCAATCTAGGATGAATTTTCCAACAGATCAGCTTCTTGTCCTGCACTTTTAAACATAATCTCTCTCCCTGCTTACATGCCCTTAGTTCCAGGAGCTAAAGGACATATTAACATTAGCATGAATGATGAGATTGTATCCTTGAACTCCAGTGACAAGTACATCAGCACAGTCACTGATAGCAGTGCAGCTTGAAGCTACTACTACGTCAGGGTGGCTAGTAATAAAATCAATGAATCTGTCAATTGCATAAATAAGCTATCAATCCTAAATTAAAGTCACCCTACTTACTTTCCCCTTGGCCTGATCCCACAAATCTAACAACCATTCTAACAGGACGTAAAATGAGGATTACATTGTTGCAACTGAAATGTTTAAGAATTGTCTTTAACAGCCTCATAAATCTCTAAGTCAAATAGCAATTAATCATTAGGAGTCCTAGATAGAATAAGATGATGTGAGGTCAGTGTTTAGGCAATGATGGAGTGATAGTGCTAAAGATTTATGGGGGAAAAGGGGATAAGGATTAATATAACAACAGGGATATTGTTCATGGCTTATGTTAGTTACAGAAACAAGTCATTTAAAACCACACTAAGATAAAGGAATTATAAATATGGTTGACAGCATTAGGAAAGGGGGATAGACTAGAAATTGTCTACTGAAACATTTAAGGATATGAAATTTTGTCTTTACACAAAATCTTTAAGAATAAAGAAAAATAGGACAATATGAACAATGGACAAAATCTCTCAGCTCAAAGCCTGACAACCTGAGTTCAAGCCCTAGGTTTGTGATAGTGGACAGGAGTGTTGCCTCCAACAATTGGTTACCTAAGCTCCACACAAATACTCACACAAATGCATGCACATGAGTGCAAACACACACACTAGATGGATGGATGGATATATTAAATATATGGATGGGTGGATAGAAGAATGGGTGGGAGGATGGGCAGGCAGGCAGATGGATAGATAGATAGATAGATAGATAGATAGATAGATAGATAGATAATACAGAGTTTTAAGAAGAAAATAAAAATAAGGGCAGATATGTGACTTTTGACGAGGAGATGTGAGGAAATACATATTAACTACAGATAGGATAATGATGACAAACCAAAAGAGAAATTATATTCAAGTCCAATTTGGTGAACCACTGGGGTTGCTGGGATTATTTATAGTACCATGTTGGGAGAGAGGTTGATTACAGGCATCCTAGATACTAAAAAGTTGATGCATCACAGAAAAGCCCACTAAAGCACAGGTGATCCAAAAAAGTTTCATACCTAGATCTCTGCTCTATATAATGATTTTTGTATCATCTTGATGTGAGACTGTGAATCTTGCAATATTTGTATCTATGCAGTTTTCCAGTTTCCTGGGCTTCTGGAGTCTTAAAAGCTCCTTTTTCTCTATAGAAGAAAATATTTCAACTCAATGGAAGTAGAGACACAAAAGATCTACTGAAATCTTGTCACAGACTTTCAAGTGCCACAATATAAAATATCATCAGAGAGAGTAATAGTGAAAATATTATAATTTATCTTTTTACTCATGAATACAGAATAAAAATTTGAATCCGTGTTGGAAAACTACCAATTTTTATTTTAAAACGACTCATGCCTAGGATAAAATTACACATTGACTAGAAGATACTCTGATGTGACAGTGTCAATATAATGCACATCAGAAAATTTGGGAAGAAAATTATCATTTTAATAAATACTAAAAATTCTTTTTTAAAATGCCTACTCATGATTAACATGGTTTTTTGAAGCTAAGATAAGATTGACTAATGTTAATTCATGAATTAATGAATAAAACACATATAAGAGAGAGTTTTCAATATCATTTCATTCAAATCGGGATCAGAACTGACACCATTAATATCTATTCAGCACTTCTATTCAGGCCAACATACTCAAATAAAATAATAATTGATTTAACAAGATATCAGGAAAGAAGTAACCAAATCACCATTAATATGGTTCAGACAATAATGAGAAATAATAAGAATTGAATAATGTTGGTAGGTAGAAGTTCAATTTATAAAATTTGATTCCAAAAGAGTTAGTGTTAAGGCAATATGTAAATATATAAATATCTATAGCTATAGATAGATTAGATAGATAGATAGATAGATAGATAGATACACATAAAGATAGCATAAAAATACGACACATTGAATAAATAGAATTGAAACATAGGTAAAATTTTACTGAAAAACAAAATATGTAGGTAGAAAAATAGACTATCTCATGGATAAAAAAGTTCTCAATTTTGAAAAGCAGAGAAAAAGCTAGGTCAATATCCCTTAAATGCATCTTCACATTTGTGAGGTACACATTTGTGGTATTATCTCTTACCAGTGAAAAAGGTCATGTCCAACACCCAATAATGAAATAAAACTTGATCTCTGCCTGCATTTATCAGGCTTGCAGCACTAGGAAAATGCAAGTTAGGTCCTCCCCACCATTCCCCTGACAGCCAAGTTCCCTATGGCATGGCCAGTTTCCCTGAGCAGTGTGCTGACCCCCCACCCAACCCCCATAACTCCACTGTCCAGCCAACTCTCTGCCACCAATCACCATACCTATACCCTATACCACTATACCACAAGGACACTTGCTCATCTATGTTCATAGTAGCTTTATCTGTAATAGCCTGAAACTAGAAACAACCTAGATGCCACTCAAACAAAGAGTGGATAAAGAAGATGTAGTTCATTTACACAATTAAATACTGCTCAACTATTAGAAACAAGGACATCATGAAATTTGCAGGAAACTGGAACTAAAAATATCATCCTGGGTTAGGTAAGGCTGACTCAGAAATACATGAATAGTATGTACTCACTCATAAATCGATGTTAGCCATAAAGTATAGGATAACCATGCTGCAAGCTACAGATTCCAAGAAATTAACTAATAAAATGTGTGAATCTTACTCAGAAGGGGAAATCAAATAGTCATCCAAAGTGGATAAAAAGAGGAAACCAAATAGTGGAAATAGATAAAATAAAGGAAACCAAAGTGGATAAAAAGAGGAAACTGGGTGTGAGAGGGGAGGGGAGGGGAGCAGGGAAGGGGATAGAGGTGAGGAGAGGGAAATGTGACAGGGCTGGTAGTGAGAATGGAACTGACTGGGTGCATCCTGAGAACTAGCTGGAGACCTGAGAATGGGGAGACTCAGGAAAGTCTGTGATGGTGGCCATAGCTGAGATTCCTCAGCTAGGGGATATGGAGACTGGAAGGAGGGGGACATCAACTCACCCACAAAACATTCAACCCCAAGTTTTTCTTGCTCATAAGATGGAGCAGAGATTGAGAGAGTGGCTAACTAAATGTCCCATCTTGAGACCCATGCCATGTGGGAGAGCTAATCCCTGATTCTACTAATGGTACTCAGATATTCTTGTAGACAGGAACACAGCATAGCTGTATACTGAGAGACAGATGTAGAGACCTACAGCCAAACATCAGGCAGAGGTTGAAGATTCTTGTGGAAGAGTGGGTGTTAGAATTGAGCAACCTGGAGTGGCTGAGGATACCACGAGAAGACTTAAGGCCTTCCTTGAACTAACATGGACCCATGGAGGCTCACAGATACTGAAGCACTGACCAAAGAGCATGCAGGGACACCTAGGCACCCTACATATTTGGAGTGTATGTGAAACTTAGTCTTCATGTGGGTTGTCTAACAATTGAAGTGGGGACTGTTTATGACTCTATTGATAACGATTGAATCCCCTTCCCTTAACCAGACAGCCTGGTTGGACCTCCTTGGGAGAGAATGTTTTAACCCAGCTGGGACTGGATGTCTCAGAGCAGGGTCATACCCAGGATTAGCTTCCTCTTCTCTGAGGGAGGAAGGAGTGGTGATAAGGGACTTTTAAGGGTGAGACTGGGAGGAGAAGAGATAGCAGAACTGTAATTGGGATGTAAAGTGAATAAATAAATTAATGAAGGAAAAAAGAAAAGAAAAGAAGAGAAGAGAAAAGAAAACTAAGCAAAGAAAAGTCAATAGATTTATAATCAAAGGTGTTCATGGTACAGAAGTCTTTGGAATAAAGTCACGAGGATTTAGGGGAAAATGTCTACTTTTATAATTTACTTCAACTAAAAATGAAGATCCATATAGAAATGTAAATGGGAACAATGGGGTTGGTCTAACTGAAGAGAGACACAGACAGACAGACACAGAGAGAGAGAGAGAGAGAGAGAGAGAGGAGTGAGGGAAGGAGGGAGAGAGAGAGAGTTTGAAAGAGACAGAGACAGACAGAGGGGGAGGGGAGGACAAACCCCACAAAGCTTAGCTGTTTGATTTGTATTTGGGCCTGTGTAGCTTTCTGTCCTCCTAGGCACAGGGCATGACCTTTTGAAAACAGAGCACTCATGATGTGCCATCAGATGAGGTGATATATGGAAGTCTACTTGGCAAACTCTTACACAGAAACTCATTATGGGTTTGGAGAACTGTGTAATATGTCTTGGCCTTATGATGAGCATTGGGGGTTAAGCTTTAGTTTCTATAAGCTACGCTGAGAAGAAGCACTCAGTCTCTACAGGCAGGCTTGAGGAAGATCAAGAAACAAAAAGGTGGGGTGTGGGCAGATGAGGACTGATTTTGAGTTTTCAATTTGATGTACTTGGCATACCAAAGAGCAATATACATGATTTTTGCACGCAACATGCTTCATGCCGCTCTGATTTCCTACAAAAACATAATTTAAAAATATGTGTGGGAGCTTGAAAGCAGAGACTAGCCTGCTATTCCAGAGAATCAGGTTTGATTTTCAACATCCACATGGTTGCTCACAGCCATGTGAAAATATATTTTCTGGGGATTGAATGCCCTCTTTTTACCTCCAGGGTCACAAGGAATATATATTGTACACATACACAAACATAGGGGGGAAACATCTAAAACATACAAACAAAATAAGTAAACCTTTAAATATCTATGTAAACAATTTATTTGAATTCAACAAAGTATTTTTGAGGCTTAATTTACATTTAAAATAATCATTAAGATTGCAAAGGTGCAAAAGTAGTTTTGTAAATGTATCCTTTGGGACTAGGTTCTAAATATCTGTAGTTTGATTGGCAGTGGTTTTCTGTAATGATCTCCTGTTGTGAAGAGAAGCTTCTTTGATGAGGGGTGAAAACTACATTCATTTGTCAGTATAAGAACAAATATAATGTAGTTAGAAACTATGTTTGTTTAGTAAGTTGTGGTTGCAGATTCTCTAGAAACCATTATTTTATTAGCCCTTAATAGTTGGCTAAGTTCCCAGTACGAGGCACAGTTTCCCTCTTATCAAATGCATCTTAAATGCAATTAGAGAGTTGCTGGATACCACTAAGTTGTGCATGCCACTACTGCACCCGTAGGGGTTTTATGTCATACTGGTCATTGTTTCATAGGCATCATAGCATACAGAACTGTTGGTCCCCTCTTTCCTTTGGAAGATTGCATGGTGCTTTCTGGTACCATGAAATCTAGTTCTCAGGGAGGAAGTTGTCAGGTCAGTTACAGCTCCAGGGCCTTTTGATCATGTATGGGAAGCGCATGGGGGCCTTTTGATCATGTATCGGAAGCGCATGAGGGCCTTTTGATCATGCATCGGAAGCGCATGGGGGCCTTTTGATCATGCATCGGAAGCGCATGGGGGCCTTTTGATCATGTATCGGAAGCGCATGAAGGCCTTTTGATCATGTATCGGAAGCGCATGGCATCGTCAGTATACATACTTGCCAACTCCCACACCTAAGGCACAAAGAACATGAGAAAAAGAGGACAGAGGGTTGTAAAAGAGCAGAGGACCGCAGATGTTACTGTGAGACTGCTAAGCAACATCAGAAACTACAGGCATGCTTACTTACTTACAGGTCATGCATGACTTGTCTAAACATGAATAAGGACAAGTATAGACATACTAGAGTGAATAGGGGAAAGACCAGCCTCAGCCCCATACAAAGAACCATAGGCAACTGAGAAATGCTCAGAATGGGAGAAGTCATCATTGATATACAATATCAAATATACAATCTGATATACAATATCAAATGGTCATCCCTGAAAACACATACAGGTAGCATTATATAAACTAAGAAGGTTGAATTTAAGAATATATATTATATACATATTCATATATGCATGGAAAAACAATGAATGAAGAAACAGCACATGAATTTGAAAAAGAACAAAGAGTGTATAGAAAAGTTTGGAGAGAAGAAAGAAAAATGAAAGTGACTTTGTAATCTCAAAGTAAAATAATAAATGATTTTCAAAACAAGACTGTAATGGTGGTACAGGGATTAAGAGACCAATATGACACAATACTGTGGTTTGCTTAGATTTAACTATTAATTTTTATTTTATGCTTGTAGGTATTTTGCCTGCATATAAGTATCTGTACCATTTTCAGGTCTGGTGCCTGCAGAGGCTAGAAAAGGGTGTTGAGTCCTTTGAAAATGGAACGCACACTGTTCTCAGCTATACTCTATACAGATATAGAGTAGGAAAGCAACCCTGCCATGCATTATGTACAAAACCCAATAATATGCACAATAAGCCTTTAGAGATAAAAATTTTAAAACTTTTAGAAGTAAAGGAAGAAAATATATTTTTAAAATTCTTTCATGAATAGGTTTTTAAATATTTCTCACAGAGCAAAAATTGTGAAGTAAATTATATACAGCTTTGTCTGTAGTTAAAAAGAAATTTGTAGCAGTAAACTGAAAAGTTACCTAAAATATTAAATTACAATTTAGAGGCCAAAATGGTTTAACTCAATAGAGAAATGGATCCATATATGAAAATCAACTCATTTAAAACAGGCTAAATGATACATAAAGCAATTCAAAGGAGAAACCAAGATAATCAAAAAATGTTGAATGGATGCCTAACTACCTTGGTCATCAGGAAAACACCAATGAAAACATAAAACTAATGCTTTTATTATGACAATATGGTAGGATAAGGACACTCAATATTTGAATTGCCACATAGTATACATAACTAGAAAGAATTAATAGGTGCCATCTTGAGGTGGATGACAATAGAACCTAGCAATGGTGTGACAGAAGTCTATTAAAGTAGGAAAGAAAAGTAGTGATCAGTAATGATGAATGGCCACTTTGGTTCCCTAAACTGGAAGTCTTTCTTCCCAAAGTGCCTATATGCCTGGTGACAAAGGAGCTTCATGTATCTACAGGTTCCAGGATTAGAGGAGCTATTCTGAGTCCACACCATAATGGGATACCACAGTGGGACATTGTGCATTGTATCATCCCTCCCAACCTGCTGAGTCCCAGCTGCTAGGGAAAGACAATGTATTAGAGGCAGAGCCAAGCTGCTGATCCAAAGTTAACCCTAGCTGCCCCACTGGGCCTGGGGCCACATATTCCACATTTCATAACTCTATCATCCCCCCTTGCCACTGCTAACACACTCACCACACAATCCTAAGCTCAGCCAAACATTTGCAGGAGTACCGTGTTTTTGAGGCCACTACTCTCATTGCTAACATGGCCTCACTTGAGAACTATCCAATACTCTGTATATATAACATTCTCCAGGGTCAACAGAGTATTCCCACACCAAGTTACCCTTTGAAACAGAGGAATATCTGACCCTGTTTCCACAGACTATATGCCCAAAGATAAAAAACAAAAACAAACAACAACAACAACAAAAAAAAACAACCAAAAAACCTAAAATGGTATTACATGTACTTTTATATAGCTTTTTAAATGTTTTATAACGCAAACTGATGATTAGTACATAAAAGAATAAAAGAATTCATACAGCCGGTGGCATTATTCTATATTGGTTACTCAGACACCTTGACAAAATACTTCAAACAAAATACTTCAAAACACTTGGACAACTGTCATTTGTTGCTCTGATTTATTTCTGGAGAACAGAGAGTCTAGCATAAAGTTGCCAGCCACTTTGGTTCTCAGTAAAAGGTTTTGTTCTGGCTTATTAAAAGCTCCGTTGCCACTGTGTCCTTACCTGGGGCAGAAAGAGAATTCTAATGCCAGTGACTCCTCTTATGGGAGCACTGGTCTTATCAAGTGAATTGCAATTGCAGGGGATAGGGTAGGGGGTTGGGGCACTAAATTCAATCAATTGAGTGAGTGAGTGTGTTTAGCCAAATTGGTACCACATTAACAATATCTAGTAAATCAAATAAAACACATCCATCAACCTAGCAGTTTATTCAGAGAAAAGAAAAAAGATTCAAATATATGCATAAGAAAACAAAACTGCATCTGAAATAAGAGAAAAAATAGGGCAAACAACTTAAATCTCATTAATAATAAAAGGAAAGCATAGAATGTTTCACAGTTCTAATAGTTAATCAATGTTATCTAAGTGTGAATGTACACTGCAGTGAAGGTTTACATTTTAAATGACAGCTTTAATTTCTGAATATGTACAACACTAAGTCAATTTATTTTCCAGTTTATTAGACTGTTTACACAATGTTGTAACACAGCAGAGCAATCTTTTGTTTTTGTTTAAGTTCTGAACTTCTACAAATTCTTTTTCCAATCATAAGCATCAGAAGGGCTGGAGAACACCAAGAAAATTATGTTCTCTAATTCAACAGAATTAATACATATGTGAACTCACAGAGACTTGAGGCAGTATGTACTGTGTCTGCACCAGAGAGAGTCCTAGAGCTGAAAAGGTAAGTGGACACATGCCTCCATCCCTAACCCAGATGCAGTCTTCAACTGATAACCACTGTCAAATGAAAATTTAGTTTTCTTCAAGAGAGTCACACTGGGGAAACAAACTACTCATAAGGGTTGACTGCATGCCCAGAGGTAAGTTTCTTGTCTCATACATAATGACATGTCAGGGCCTCTCCATTTTATAAACTCTTTCTTCTTATTAATATATATTATATATACTTTATTCATACATACACACACGCGCGCGCACACACACACACCTTTTACCCTACAGGTCCTTTGCATAAATAATATGACTTCCAGCTTAGTATTTTGATGGGAATCCTGAGTGTGCAAACAAGTGAGTCTCTGGATCTAAATCTGTTCCTTGTGCCTTTGCTTGGGCTCTATTTTGTCGGTTTATTTGTTTTCTCCTGGTCAAATACATTACATTTTATCTCGTTTTATGTCCTTATTATCCTTCAGAAGCCTGTTTACTTTCTAATGAGAGTCAGATAGGGTAGATGTGGGTGGAAGGAGAGTTGGCAGAGGGTGAACTAGGAGGAATGGAGGGGGATGTAACCATAAAAGATATGTGAGGGGGACAAAGGAGCTATTTTCAATAAAAGGAAAAATACATAAAAAATAATAAATCCTTTTACAGAAATGCTCTTTACAAGCATTGAGAGATGAGCATGTAGAGATGAATCAGGTCCTATAACCTTAGAAACGTCCCTAAGTCTCTAACACTGAAAATGGTCCCTAGTTATTCAGGCAGGGATAACATCACTAAGAGCTGGTGTGGCATTCTCTGGCTACAGAAGTTTATGCTTCACTGTTTTTGAGCTTGATGGCTTTCATGTTAAATCCAATGTTCCTGTCTCAGTTTCTACTAGTGTACACATACTCATATGCACATGCAACACACACACGTACACACACACACACACACACACACACACACACACACTGAGCCAAGGAGAAGCATTAATAGCAAATCTGTAAACAAGTATGCCACACCAAGAAAGTCAAAAGTTAATAGCACATGTACATGTCTCAGTAGAAAAGGAAACAGGAGAGCTTCCGCTTCATCTCATCCCTGCAACTTCACCCTGGGTGCCCAGCTTAGCATATCAAGCAAACAGAGTGCATTACGATGTAGGGAGAGATCTGATTTCACATGCAACAGTGGGGTGATTTTTATATCTGCTCCAAGAGTGGATTAAATAGTTGCAGACAATTGTTAAGCTACTAAAATAAACATGAAGGAGAATGGATAGAACAGAGCCAAGCATCGCACTCATGCTAATTACCCTTGCATCTGGGAGATCAATTTGCATGCAGAATCTTTGAAGCCTGTCAGGTATAAACTGAACTACTGAACAGCTACATTTGATAATCCAGCCACTCAGTTCCTTTTTTTCCCCTGAAGATGTTGTTTTTAGTCTCTCAGACAGATTTCCTCATATAAAATGCTCCTTTCTGATTGTCTCCTGTATTTAACACATGCTCACATGTGACATTCAAAGAAATTAACTAAACATAAAATATATATGAGGAAGAAGAAAGATTTGGGATAAGACTTTGGCTTAGTTCTCAAAATTTGAAAATTCAAGAAACAAATGTCCTAGGGCACTCATCAATAGCAGTTAGCTTACAAAACAAGACACCATAAGAAAGGCTTTATCTACATTAATTTATTTAAGACCCACAGTTGCCATGTAGAGAAAAAAGTACAGCTTTATTTTCTTCCAAAAACACAAAGAACAGTTATAAAATTATCAAAGTCATTAAAGACACAGCCCGGTCAATATTTAAAGCTAGATCAACTGATTCTCAGCATCTTCTCTTTTCCCTCTACCTCACCTAACTTAAAGAGTCTCCTTAATACTGCATTTCCTAAGGAGTAGGAGTCTTCCTCTTCAATCACAGTAACTTAGCCCAGAAAGCCTATTTGAGTCAGTGGTACTCAGCAATATTTATCACTGAAGTTATTCAACTACTTCATCTAGCTCTGGTTTTTGGAAATTAAAAGGCCAAGAAGGACAGGATATGGAATAAAGAACGTAGAACAATGTGGGGAAGAGGAAGAAAAATGGAAAGAACGTTATTAAGGTTAATGACACTTTTTGAAAATGTTGCAAACTCAGGGTTGGGAAGAATCAATCAATTTTAGAAATATTTAGACTTTAGCATCTTAGAAAATGGTAGATGTATTTCTTAAATTAGCGCATTAAAACTCTTTTATCAAATTTTGATAATGGGACATGACATTTGCTTTTCTGCATCTGAACATGGATCTGATGATCTAAATTATAAAGTTCACTTACATGGCCAAACCTAGTCAAAAGTACCTCACTTTTGGGGCTGGAAAGATTGTTTTCTGGTTAGGAAAACTTCTTGTTTTTGTTAAGGTCAAGGGTTCAAATCATAGCACCTACATAGTAACTCACAACTGTTTGTGCTCGAGTTTCAGAAGGGACAACATGCTTTTAGCCCCTGGGAGTGAATCTACATGATGCCCGGATAAATATATATGACCAAAATACCTATACACTTAAAATAAAATAAAAATAAAAAATTATTCTAAAATCTCACATTTATCCAAATACAAAAATTCCTGGAATCCTGAAACCACTCTCATTGTTTCACTGTGGCTTCAATCCCATTCAATTAAATTTGCCTTTATCCCACATTTACAAAGCAGCTAATTGAATTTTCATTGAAACAAACATTCCTACATTTATGTTTCTGAAATTTGTAGAATATTCAATTAAAGTTTATAATTGGACATGTAAGGATATTAACATGTGTATAAATAGGAAAAATAAAATTAAAAAATACAAGAAGATTGACAACAATGGCTGCATTATTTGCCATACATATTAGTATGTTCAAGCTATATGTGTTACAGAAGGAAACCTGGAGAATTTAGAAATATTCAGGAAAGCATGTCACTTAAGTGTAGGTATTTGTACAAATGACTAGGAAAATATCTGATTGGGTCACTGAATACTGAATGTTGAGAATAACACTAATGTTTCACTGCTCACCTGCCATGAGATTTCTTAACTATGTAAGTTTGTCGTGTAGTTCTATGTTTACATAACAGATGCTTAACTCAAATGAGCTTTTGAAATCTACTGATGCCTAGCTAGAAAGTTGTCTCTCTAGGAGTGGCACTTTCGGCCAAACATAATGAGCTGAGTTCATTCCAGTGGACCAACATGATAGAAGGAAATAACTGACTCTTGAAAGTTATCCTCACACACACACACACATACACACACACACACATACACACACACACACACACACACACACATACTAAACAGATAAGCTTTTAAATCTTTTAGTTCATAATGTCAAGAACCTTTGGTAAAGCTGTGGTTTGCCACAAAGATAATTCTATTTAGGCAAAAAACATAGAGATAATCTCAAGGAAGGGAAGCCTTGATGAGGCAAGCCAATTTGCACGATTAAGACAACAGCTGACAACTTCTTACTTTGTGACACTAAATTTTTAAATATGTATATTGTTTCATTCAATTTCATATTTATCGATGTAGTTATTGACATGTGGAGGGGTAAGAATTGAACTGGCTTTTGATATGTTGGAAGTTAAGTGGTAAATATACCCACATGACCTACTAGTCAAATAGCAGTATCAATGTACGCAAAGGATTTAAGATCCAGAAGGTCATAGTCTTGTGAATCTAAACACATTAAATTTTAAGATCCCTAGAAGAAGATTTAATGACTCAATTTTCAATAAAATACTTATTGGAAAATCAGTCACCAGAGTCATAAAAAAGGAATTTTACTTCGTTACTTACAGCAGATTGTTTGCAAGCATTTACGCCAGGAGCAAAAATGTACAAAAGATAGCCTGCTAACAGATAGGTTCTCCATAGAAAATTTCTATGACCACAATTGTAATTCAAATACATATAAACATATGTCATACATTTAGTGAGAGTTTAAAATGTTATATTAATCAGTCACTGAAACCATGTAGCCACAAGATTGAATATGCATCACAGGAAGTATTTGCTCTCTAGAGGCTCAATATGAAGCTATGCTTAAAGACACATAATTTCAACCTCCGGTACCTAAACACTCTAGGCTAACAAGTTATTTGTGGTGAAATGGAAAGAATTCTCTCACAACACAAACACAGCCAAGTCTTAAGCATGTGTTTTTATTTCTTCAAAGATGCAGAATCTAAATCTGGTGTTATAAGTCATCCTTTAAAATAGAATCTGAGATGATATTAATTGTAGCAACTCAGAGCAGCAAAGTAAAGAATTCAAGGAGAATCTGAATATTGGACTGCTCCTCAAGTTCAGAGCTGAAATGTAAACATTTCAATATGAGAACTAAAACAAATGCCATGAGACAAAATGAGATATAATGCTCTACATGCAGAGTACATACAATACAGCAAATAATTTTATAAGGCACTAATTAATTTTGGCTTGCTAAAAGTCAATAAAAAACAGAATGTAGAAACACGATATTAATCATAAAAAGATAAAAATATGAATGAAGATTAAAACTGTGAAAACTGAGTGAGCAT
The DNA here is from genome assembly GCA_019843965.1 of Rhynchomys soricoides. Taxonomy (NCBI): domain Eukaryota; kingdom Metazoa; phylum Chordata; class Mammalia; order Rodentia; family Muridae; genus Rhynchomys; species Rhynchomys soricoides. Next base: position 8,413,111 of record JADRCH010000061.1, read on the forward strand.
AGTAGTTTTAACGGCAAAAACATGGTAATAATGCCAAAATAAAAAAGGAAATAATGATTAGAAGAGCTAATGTTTGATTTTAACATTTTTTTTGTTAAGTCCTATGTTCTGAGATATTAACTTTTCCTAAAGCGGCATTTGGAATAATTATTAAATCTCTTCTCACAATAACTTACAGATTAGCTCATCCAAACAGGAAGAAAAGAGGCATTGTGCCAAAAGTAACTTTTGTCTGAAATGCGACATAACAGAAAAATAGCAATGGGGCAACAACAAAACAGAAACAACACGTAATACTTATTTTTAATTTTTATATAAAATATTTGGAGAGTGAGAATAATCAAAACTAATCATTTATAGTAACAAAAAGTATTGTAGACCATATTTCTCATAGCTTAAAAATACTTTCAGTACTAAACATGAAAAGTAAAATAAAATTAATTATGTACACATAAATTTAATTCAAGACATAGATGAAATAAAATGAGGATGGATATTAATGATACATGAATTATTCTTTTTAAATATTGAACATTGATAGGAACAAATACCTTGAAACAGAATCAAAAAGGGCAACCTAGAAATTTAGATATGTCTACTAATTATGACAGATACAGAAAAATCTACAAACACGTTGTCAAGATACAAAGGCAGCAAGGAACACAACAAGATACTGTATTAAATATTGCCCAGTAAAAACTACAGCAATGTAGAAAATCCTAATGCAATAGACACGTGCAAGATAACCAAAAATGATCAATTTGAGACTCAGAACTATCTAACATAAGGATAGGCACACGATCATAAATAGAATAGGAAAATGCATTAAATATTAAATAATTTCTCAAAACAGGTTCAAAACCTGTGGGTGCATTCATAACAGTAGCAAAATTACAGTTATGAAGTAGCAACAAATAACTTTATGGTTGGGGGATCACTAAAACATGAAGAACTATATTAAAGGGTCACATCACAGGGTTAGGAATGTTGAGAACCATTGGGCTAGATAAACTTTCTAGTTCTTCATGTAAGGAGATTAAGAGCCCTACCCTATTTGGATTGAAGCCCATATATTTAAAGCTTAAAATCTAATATCCATATACAATAGAAGACATACAATATTTGTTTTGGGGGGTCTGGATTACCTCAATCAGGATCATTGTTTCTAGCTATGTCCATTTAACAACAAATTTCATTTTTATTAACAGTTGAATATTATTTCGTAGTGTAAATGTGCCATACTTTCAATATCCATTCATCAGTTGATGGATATCGCAGGTGTTTCCCATTTCTAGCTGATATGAATAGAGCAACAATGAACATGGATAAGCAAGTGTCTCTTCAGTAAGATATAGAATACTTTGAATACATGACCAGGAGTTGTCTAGCTGGACTTTCAGGTAGATCGATTCTCCCTTCAGGAGGAACCAGCACACAGATTTGAATGGAGAATATATCCATAAAACTCCTACTAACAGTGAATAAGTGTTCCCCTTTCCCCACATCCCTGTGAGCATCAGCTACAATTTGTTTTCTTGATTTTGGCTATTTTGATTAGAATTAGAAGAAATCTCAAATTCATTTAAATTTACATTCCCCTGTATGTGTAAAATGTTGACTATTCTCAAGTATTTCTCAGCCATGTGTGTTATATCTTCTGATTATTTTCTTTTTAGTCTTGAATCCAATTTTAATTGGTTAATTGAGTCTCTTAATATTCAGGTTTTTTTTGTTGTATTAGTATTTTTTAAAGTTTTTTATGTATTATAGATATTAACCCTCTATTGAATGTATAACTGCTAAAGATCTTTTCCCATTCTTTAAGCTGCTGCTTTGCTCAGAGTTTAGTAAGGGATCAGGAAGGAGGAAGGGATTTTCCAAAGAAGATGAAATACAGTTTAGTTTTGGTAGGGTAAGAAAGGAATATTGGAAAGCTAACTAACATGGAAGTACCATTGAAAAACCACATGGAAATCTACTACTGTAGACTCCGTAGATGAAAAGAATTTATATGGAGTTACCATACATTGTTGTGGGTCAAAGACCCCAAGGACCACTTAACAAAATTAAAGCCTGAATGAAACCTGACTGGTTACTGTGTGGACAGAAAAAGTTCTCACAGAGCACCTACTTTCTGCGGGGAGCTTTTAAAGGCAAAATTCATAACCTTGTTTGCCTCTTGAAAAGGGAAATAGAGCAAGTAAGCAGTTGAACAGAAGCAAAAAACAGCATTTAGATGGGACAACTTGACCTCAAATTCTTGGGCAAGGACTGGGTAATTTCCTAAGGAGCTTTCTCAAAGGAGAGGTTGTAGGGGTGAGGATGTCAGCTATGAGTCAGACCTTAAATAACTGTTGTAGGGATGACAAGATGGTGGAATGTGGCCCTGTCACAATATCTTATGCCCCCAAGTAAAACCTCTATTGTAAGGAATTTGCTACATTTTTTGAGGTTTTGGCCAAAAGGGCCACATAGAACTTTCCAAACATTACAGACCATGACTAAGACTACTGATTAGTCTCCATAACTTAATGGTAAGGACCTATTGCTGAAAAAATGTTTCCTATATGTTATCAAAAATGAAAAAATAAGTATGCTTAGCCCAATTAAATGCTTCATCTCTAATGACTTGCAATCATGATACTGGAAAGTAATCCGTTCATCCATATCATCCATCTATAGACCCTGCATCCTACAACAGAGAATGACCTGCAAGATATTCTGGTGCAATAGTAGTACAAGTGCTATGTTAGTAACCAATTGGGCTTTTATTGGTCTTAAAGCCAGTTACCTGAGTAATGGAATACTTTCCTGATACTGCTGAAGTAATCAAGTTTCTGAGACTAGGTAGGTCATAGGCATACTACTATTATTCTGCTTAAAGAATATAGAAAAAGACTCTTATCATACCATAGAACTCACACTTCATCAGAGAAAGCTTCATCTTGAAGCAGATGGTATTAACTTAAAGGCCCACAACTAGACAATATGCAAACACACAAAATAAGACTACTGTGAAGTACTCAACTATAAATGAGATATTTTTACCACACCCCTTTTATCTAGGTACAGGGGTATATGCAAAAGATGAAGTAGAATGATTGTAAGAGCCTGAGGTTTTGGATGTCTCTAAAGAAACAGCATCATACAGACACAAAGGACTGATAAACATATGAATTCACAGAGACTGTGCCAGAATTACAAGACCTGCGTAGGTTCATATCAGACAAAACTCTCAGTGCTAAGTAGCAGAAGTAAACACAAATCCTACTCCTAACCAAGAAACAACCTACAATTCGTAGCTTCTGAGATAGGAAAAATCATTTTTCTCCAATGGAGTTACTCTAAGAACGGCAACTACCCACTAGGACATTTATTACTGGCTCCATGAACCAACACAAAACAGGCTCCTTTGGGGTTTTGTTAGGTTGGTTTTGTTTGTTGTTTGTTTGCACTTTTTATTTTGTTTTGTTATTTTGGGGGGGGGTCTGGAATTTTTTTTTCACTTTTTTAAGAAAAAAGTAGAGGGGGGAAGGGAGAAAGAACATGATAAAGTTGGGTGAGTAAAGGAGGATAGAGGACATGAGAGAAGTTAGGGAAGGGGAAAGATTATGATCAAAAATGCATAGCATGTTCAATGTTTTTAAAAAGGGGTCCCACCCTAAGAACAACTAAAAAGTTGGATGGTGTAAAATGCCAGCTACCTTCATGGGTACCATAAAAAGGCCAACAATACAAAGAGCAAAGCATTATCCTTGGGACTGTAGAAGTAAGACTCAAACTTTCATGAGTTTGACTTTCATGAGCATGGCCGGACTTTTATTATAGAAAACTCAGAGCAAATCTGGGAGAAGTAAACACACCTGTGATCATGTACTAAGTTAGAAGATCTTGACTTTGAGGCCAGTCTGGGCTATAAAGAGATCTCTGTCTGAGGCCAACTTGAGCCACCTAGCAAGATATTGTCACAGAAAAAATAAATAAATTCAAAGATTTGTAGAAACTCACATAACTCTTATACTTTTAGCAAGTAAAGGAGACTAAAGTATAGCATGAACTACTTTTAAATATCAGAGCACTGTGATATTCTTTGAAAAATCCTTCCCTCAAAAGGATGTTTTACAGATTGAAGCTGCCTGGGTTATTACCAATGCCAAGTATCTAGGAGGAAGAAAAACATCCTATTCAAGAAAGTGGTATCATTTTGTGTGGGTGTGAGGTAGGGGTGGGGAGCTAGCTCAACTTTAGTTCTATCCTTTTCTTCCCTGTAAAGATGCAGAAAAAAAGAGAGAGAGAAATACTTATGAAATTCACAGTTCACAGTTCTGAAGTACAACCAGCTAAGTTTAAATCATAGAACTATAGAATACTCCCCTTGTCCCACGGTTCACTACACCACTAAAGGCCAACTCACAACATCTTTGGCTATTATAAAAAAAATCAGTGTGTTCCAGAAGGAAAAAAAAGACCCCTTTATGGGGAGAAAATGTGCAAGCATATGAACCATCCATGGCTGGAATGTCCAAAGTAGCAGACTCAGGCTGATCATTTAAAACTATGATTGAAATGTTAAGGGCTCTAATGGATTAAGTCAACAGGATGTAAGAGCAGGTGGGCAATGTAAGCAAAGAGATGGGAATGTTGAAAAAGAATGAAATGAATGCTAAATAATAATAATAAAAACCTACTATAGCAGAATAAAGAATGTGCTTCATAGGCTTTTTAGTAGTCTGGACGCAGCTCAAGGAAGACTGTCTGAGATTGTACGCACGTCTCAACAGGCACTAGAACTGCTGAAAAGTAAAGCAAAGAAAGACCGGAAATGAACAAAATTTATAAGGATTTGGAAATAACCACAAACAGGAATTTGTACAAAAAATGACAATATAAATGAACAGATGTAATGTTTGCAACATGAGTGAGGGAGGATTTCCCCCAAACACAGTTTATCCACATTTACAGGATGCTACCCAAAGCAGCCATCAGGTCAACATTTGTAACATCAATTACATGTATTAAAAAGTTAAAAGATCTAACTCAATAGTGTAAGTCAGAACCTCAGAAAACCAGAAAAATGAGAGAAATCTGAATCTGAATTAAACAGAAAATAACTAAGAAGAATTATAAGAACAAAAAGTAAAAATGAAATTAGAAACAGGAACTTGACAGAGAAAATCAACCTGATCGAGGCTGTTTCTTTGAAAACACCATTAAGAGCAGAAGCCTCTAGGTTCTAGCCAGGCTACCTGGGAAACAGAATAAAATAAAATAAAATAAAATAAAATAAAATAAAATAAAATAAAATAAAATGTGAAAAGATAAATCTCTAACATCAGACTATAAATGGCATCATTACAGACTTCATGCTCACTAAAGGCATAATACAGAAACACCATGACCAATTCCATGTTCTTAATATTAATAAATTATAATAATGGTATAATCCCCTTCAAAGTCATGGATGCAATAACCACACAAAGATAAAGGCAACTTGAATAAGCCTCTATTTGTTCTAAAATGGAATCACTAATTAGTAATCTTCCACAAAGAAATTACCATCCATGTAGATTGACTGATAAATCCTACTAAATATGTAGGGCAGAAAGCCTACCAATCACCAACACTATCATTCAGGGGTAAGAACAGAGTAGATTCAGGCTTATGCTATTTGTGCATTGCCCTAATAACAAACCCAAGAAAAGGCCTTGTGAGAAAACATCAATAACTCTGATGATCATAAATGTGATAATTGCCAATAAAATATTAACAAACTGAACTCAAATTACTTTTAAAGAATAATAAAACCCAACTAAGAAGGATAAATCCCAGGTAGGCAGATTTCATCTACAAGCTAAAGGAAACAAAAAACAAAAAACCATGATCATATCAAAAGAGAGAAGTCATTCAATATATGCATCAGTCATTCAGGATTGAAAATCTCAGTAAGCTAGAAATGGAAGGGAATTTCCTCTAGTTCCTAACATTTACAAGAACTCCACAGTTAACATCATACACAATGGTGAAAGCCACAGAGCCTTCCCACTGAAGTTGGGCAAAGACATGGATATTCCCTGCCTTCACTGCTTTTTGATACATTGTTCTAGATCTTGCAACAGAGTAACAACAATAACAGAAAACTTGTACAGAATGAGAAGGAACAAATAAAACTTCCTTCTTTGATAGATGATTATCTTTATTGAAAACAAAACAAGAAGTAACAAAAATGCTTATGGAACTAATGCACCATGTTATAGGATTATATGAAAAATGATGGTATTGATAAGCCAATTTCTGAGCAGAAGGAATATCTCAGAAAATAATGAATTGACCTAACAAGCATAAGGACCTGAGTTTGATTCCCACTTCCCAGAATTTGATTCTCAGTTCCCTGAGTTAGATTCCCAGCACCCATGCAAAATTGCCAGGATAGTAACACATACTTGAAATCCCAAAACTGGCAAGACAAATAGATCCAACGAATCCCTCAGACTCACTGGCCAGCCACTTAATTTAATTGGTGAGTGTCAGGTCAATGAGAAACCCTGTGTCAATAAACCAGTTAGCCAGTTACAACATCGAATACTGAATTCTGATCTCTCTGAACAAATGCACACACATTTAGAAAAAGTCAGGCTCTTTTCTATAAGTAATAAAGAAGCAGAACTTAAAATGAAAACTACAATATCATTGCATCAACGCTCCTTCAAAATGAAATGAATAAATATAACAAAACCTTCAAAATCTGTAAGCCGTGCTAAGTATTTTTTAATTAAAATAGTCTTTATATCATAATTTATATAATATATAAAAGTTTAATTTGTAAGAATTATGAGCATTAAGCTACATGTCAATAATTTTGAAATAACAAAATAGAATGCTATAAACAATATATTCATAGCTCTTGTCAATTCTCAGTAACTACTCCTACATGCTGACCTTTAACACTCCTGTATTAAGAAACAGCTATACCCAGGCAGTGGTGGCACATGCCTTTAATCCAAGCACTTGGAAGGCAGAGGCAGGTGGATTTCTGAGTTCGAGTCCAGCCTGGTCTACAGAGTGAGTTCCAGGACAGCCAGGGCTACACAGAGAAACCCTGTCTCGAAAAACCAAAAAAAAAAAAAAAAAAAAAAAAGAGAGAGAGAGAGAGAGAGACAGAAAGAAAGAAACAGCTATGTCAGAACAATATTTAGTGGAGGAATATATATTGCAAATTAAACACTAAATTAAAAACTTATATGGGTTTAAAAACAAGATGTAAAATTTGAACATATGGATATATGTATATGCGTAATTCATTTTAGTGTTTCTGTATATTTTTCCTGTGATTTTCTAATACGTGAAGAAAAGGGTATTACATTTAAGAGGAAAAATAATAACTCCTCACAAAGAGTTTGATTTCACAGACTATAAATGTAGACAGGGAAACTGACACATCAAAAGGAGACACTGAAATATAATTATTACTTTCTTAGTTACCTTTATTTAAATCTGAGAACAGCCACCACACCTCTCAGACCCCATCATAGGGTTTTACAAAACTTAGAACAGGAATTTTTCCCTCTGACCAAAGTAGGAAAAATATTTTCCTCCATTTCAGACTAGATTATTTTTTACTTCTTGTATAATTTAAAGAAAATGATCACATCATTAGATGACTCTTGAGTGAAATATTCTAGCTATTCTCTTCTCTGCTGTTTCATTTAATTCTGCCTGAAACACTCTACTATTGAGTCACCTAACTTCATTCAAAGAACTTTCACACAGAGCTCTGCACTAGAACCCAAAAGTTAGAGCAATCTTGGACGTTAACATAACATATTGTATAAAATAGAAACCATTGCCCAAAGCTCCAGGAGCCCTAACCTCGTTATGTGCTCACTTCACTTCTGAGCTGTACCCCAACCTTTGTGATGACAACTCAAAATCTCCAATAATTGTTTCCTTCCTACTTATTTAATTAATTATACATATTTATTTTTTTAATTTTTCTAGATGTGTGTGTATGTGTATGCGCGTGTGTGTGGGCATGTGAGTGTGTGTGTGTATGTTTATGAGAAACTATGAAATCCAGGCTGATTTCACACTTCTCAGCTTCCAGAATGCTGGAATTTCAAGAATGTTCCAATCAACTCAGCTTCACCCCCAGGCTTCTACCTCATAACTCTCTGCTCAATAACAAGGAAATACCACCCTTACCTACAATGCCATTGAATTATCAAACAGAATGCGACTTTGAGTCCCAGATGATCCTTAGAGATGCCAACTTCAACCTAACATCACTGCAAGGCAGTGCAATCCACAATAGTGTTTGAATGGATGGAGGCTCCTTAAGCAGTACAGCTTCTAACGTCATTTATTTCTTGTGGTGTTCAGACATAAATTATATTTAGTAGTTGTATAAATCTAGTTCTTAAAGAATACACCCAAATAATGCATATACACATATACGCACACAGAGAGAGAGAGAGAGAGAGAGAGAGAGAGAGAGAGAGAGAGACCTTCCTAGGACAAACCTAACTTTCGACATAAAACCAATTTATCCCAACTTGTAATAGGATAATTTCCTACTTGTTTTATAGTTCTCAAGGCTACTAACTTAGAGAAGAGTAGTAATTCGACTGGGACAGAGGAACAGCCTGGGACAGGAGTCTTCCAGTTTACATCTGTGGTCAGTGCCACATGGCTGTATACTCAAATAGTGCAGGGAAAGAGCTACCCTCCCAGGAGTGTGGATAAGCCTGTGATGGGGGTAAGGCCAGCACCTCAGCTCAGAGAGGCATGCCCAGAACCCTCAGGACAAAGGGACTGAGGTGTGGCCTTCTGGTTTCCTTATGAGGCCAGGGAACTGATCCCATGACACAGGGCTCCATACTCAGTACCAGGAGCGAGCTGGTCTCACAAGAGTGCCTACACACCTTTGAGCACAGGAAGACCACCACTTCTGTTCAAATCCTCAATCAAGAGGCACCCTCTCAGTGCCATCAGGACACAGGAACCAAGGAACAGCTGGGGACAGGATCCTTCTGGTTTTTGTCTGCACCCCAGAGCTGACCTTGTACCACAGCTCTCCAAACCCAAATTCCTCTCAGAGAGAGCTGGTCTCCAAGGAGTACTGACAAAAAGGCCTGCAGGAGGGATAAGCCACAGTCAAAGAGAGCAAGACCAGCTGACACCAGAGATAACCAGATGACAAAAGGCAAGGGCAAGCATATAAGGAACAGAAACCAAGGCAATTTGGCATCATCAGAACCCAGTTCTCCCACCACAGTGAGCCCTGGATAAATGAACACACCAGAAAAAGAAAACTCAGATTTAAAAATCACTTCTCATGATGATGATAGAAGACTTTAAGAAGGAAATAAATAACTCTCTCAAAGAAATAAAAGAGAACACAGGTAAACAACTAGAAGCACATAAAGAGGAAATACAGGAAAGCACAATCAAACAGGCAAAGGAAATGAATAAAACCATCCAGGTTTTAAAACAAGAAATAGAAACAATAGAGAAATCACAAAGGGAGACAACCCTGAAGATAAAGACCTTAGGAGAGAGATCAGGAGTCATAGATACAAGCATCACCAACAGAATACAAGAGATAGAAGAGAGAAACTCAGGTACAGAGATACCATAGAAAACATTGACACAACAGTCAAAGAAAATTCAAAGTGCAAAAATCTTATAACTCAAAACATCCAGGAAATCAAAGACACAATGAGAAGACCAAACCTAAGGATAATGGGTATAGAAGAGAGTGAAGATTCCCAACTTAAAGGGCCAGTAAATATATTCAAAAAAATTATAGAAGAAAACATCCCTAGCCTCAAGGGATGAACAAAAACATTCAAGAAGCCTACAGAACTCTAAATAGATTGGACCAGAAAAGAAAATTCCTCCTGTCACATAGTAATCAAAACACCAAATGCACAAAACAGGGAAAGAATATTAAAAGCAGTTAAGGAAAAAGGTCAAATAACATATAAAGGCAGACCTATCAGAATTTACCAGACGTCTCACCAGAGACTATGAAAGCTAGAAGATATTGTATAGATCTCATACATAAGTTCCAGCCCAGGCTGCTATAACCAGCAGAACTCTCAATTACCATAGATGGTGAAACCAAGCTATTCCATGACTAAATTAATTTGTGCAATATCTTTCTACAAACCCAGCCTTATAAAGAATAATAGTTGGAAAATGCCAATACAAGGAGGAAAACTACACCCTACAAAAAGCAAGAAAGTAATCTTTCAATGAACCCAAAAGAAGAGAGCCACAAAAACATAAAAATAACATTGAAAAAAACAGGAAGCAACAATCACATTCCTTAATATCTCTTAACATCAATGGACTCAAAACCCCAATAAAAAGACATAGACTAGCAGACTGGATACATAAAAAGGACCCAGTATTTTGCTGCATACAGGAAATGCACCTCAGGGTTAAAGACAAACACTACCTCAGAGTAAAGGGCTGGAAAACAATTTTCCAGGCAAATAGTTCCATGAAAGAGGCAAGAGTAGCCATTCAAATAGCGGATAAAATCGACTTTCAACCAAAAGTCATCAAAAAAGATGAGGAAGTACATTTCATCCTCATCAAAGGAAAAATCTACCAAGAAGAACTCTCAATTCTGAACATCTAGGCTCCAAATGCAAGGGCACCCACATTCATAAAAGAAACGTTACTAAAGCTCAAAGCACACATTGCACCTCATACAATAATAGTAGGAGACTTCAACACCCACTCTCATCAATGGACAGATCTTGGAAACACAAACTAAACAGAGACACAGTGAAACTAACAGAAGTTATGGGCCAAATGGATTAAACAGATATCTATAGAACATGTCATCCTAAATCAAAAGAATATACCTTCTTCTCAGCACCTCATGATACATTCTCAAAAATTGACCTTGTAATTGGTCACAAAACAAATTTCAACAGATATAAGAAGATTGAAATAACCCCATGCCTCCTATCAGATCACTAGGGATTAAGGTTGGATTTCAATGGCAACAAAAACAATAGAAATTCACACACATACGGAAGCTGAACAATATTCTACTAAATGATAACTTGGTCAAGGATGAAATAAAGAAAGAAATTAAAGACTTCCTAGAATTTAATGAAAATGAAAGTACACCATACCCAAACTTGTGTAACACAATGAAAGCAGCATTAAGAGGAAAAGTCATAGCTCTGAGTGCCTCCAAAAAGAAACTGGAGAGAACATACACTAGCAGCTTAACAACACACCTGAAAGCTCTAGAATGGAAAGAAGCTAATACTCCAAAGAAAGGAGAAGGCAAGAAATAATCAAATTCAGGGCTAAAATCAACCAAGTAGAAACAAAAAGAACTATACAAAGAATCAACAAAACCAGGAGCTGGTTCTTTAAGAAAATCAACATGATAGATAAACCCTTAGCCAGACTAACCAGAGGGCACAGAGACAGTATCCAAATTAACAAAATCAGAAATGAAAAGGGAGTTATAACACAGAATCTGAAGAATTCAAAAAATAATCAGATCCTACTTCAAAAGCCTATACGCAACAAAATTGGAAAATCTGGATGAAATGGACAAGTTTCTAGACAGATACCAGGTACCAAAATTAAGTCAGGATCAGATAAACTATCTAAACAGTCCATAACCCCTAAAGAATTAGAAGCAGTCATTAAAAGTCTCCCAACCAAAAAAAGCCCAGGACCAGATGGGTTCAGTGCAGAATTCTATCAGACCTTCAAAGAAGACCTAATACCAATATTCTTCAAACTATTCCACAAAATAGAAACAGAAGGAACACTACCCAATTCATTCTATGAGGCCACAGTTACACTGATACCAAAACCTCACAAAGACCCAACAAAGAAAAAAAACTTCAGACTAATTTCCCTTATGAATATCTATGCAAAAACACTCAATAAAATTATTGCAAACCGTATCCAAGAATACATCAAAATGATCATTCATCACGATCAAGTAGGCTTCATCCCAGGGATGCAGGGATGGAATACCTGGAAATCCATCAATGTAATCCACTACATAAACAAACTCAAAGAAAAGAACCACATGGTTATTTCATTAGATGCTGTAAAAGCATTTGACAAAATTCAACATCCCTTCATGATAAAAGTCTTGGAAAGTTCAGGAATTCAAGGCCCATACCTAGACATAGTAAAGGCATTATACAGCAAACCAGTAGCCAACATCAAACTAAATGGAGAGAAACTTGAAGCAATCACACTAAAAATCAGGGACTAGACAAGGCTGCCCTCTCTATATCTATCTATTCACTATAGTACTTGAAGTTCTAGCTAGAGAAATTAGACAAAAAGGTGGTCAAAGGGATACAAATAGGAAAGGAAGAAATCAAAATATCACTATTGGCAGATGATATGGTCATGTACTTAAGTGACCCAAAAAACTCCACCAGAGAACTGCTACAGTTGATAAACAACTTCAGCGAAGTGGACAGATATAAAATTAACTCAAACAAATCAGAAGCATTCCTATATTTTAAGGATGAACTGGCTGAGAAAAAAATTAGGGAAATGATACCCTTCACAATTGTCACAAACAATGTAAAGTATCTTGGTGTGACTCTAACCAAACAAGCAAAAGATCTGTATGACAAGAACTTCAAGTCTCTGAAGAAAGAAATCAAAGAAGACCTCAGAAGATGGAAAGACCTCTCATGTTCATGGATTGGCAGGATTAATATAGTAAAAGTGACCATCTTGCCAAAAGCAATCTACAGATTCAATGCAATCCCCATCAAAATTCCAATTCAATTCTTCATAGACTTAGAAAGAGCAATTCTCAAATTCATTTTGAATAACAAAAACCCAGGATAGCAAAAACCATTCTCAACAGAAAAGAATTTCTGGGGGAATCAGCTTCCCTAATCTCTAGCTGTACTACAGAGCAGTAGTGAAAGAAACTGCATGGTATTGGCACAGTGACAGACAGGTAGATCAATGGAATAGAACTGAAGACCAAGAAATAAACCCACACACCTACAGTCACTTGATCTTTGACAAAGAAACTAAAGCCATCCAGTGGAAAAAAGACAGCCTTTTCAACAAATGGTGCTGGCTCAACTGATGGTCAACATGTAGAAGAATGCTAATTGATCCATTTCTATCTCCCTGTGCAAAGCTCAAGTCCAAGTGTATCAAGGAACTCCACATAAAACCAGATACACTGAGTCTAATAGAAGGGAAAGTGGAGAAAAGTCTGGAACACATGGGCACAGGGAAAAGCTCCTGAACCAATGGCTTATGCTCTAATATCAAGAATCATCAAATGGTACCTCATAAAATTGCAAAGCTTCTGTAAGGCAAAGGACACTGTCAATAGGACAGAATGGCAACCAACAGATTGGAAAAAGATCTTTACCAATCCTACATTCGATAGAGGTCTAATATCCAATATATACAAAAAACTCAAGAAGTAAGACTCTAGAAAACCAAATAACCCTATCAAAAAATGGGGAACAGAGCTAAACAGAAAATTCTCTATTGAGGAAACTCAAATGGCTGAGAAGCACCTAAAGAAATGTTCAACATCCTTAGTCATCAGGGAAAAGCAAATCAAAACAATCCTGAGATTCTACCTCACATCCTTCAGAATGGCTAAGATCAAAAACTCAGGTGACAGCAGATGCTGGCGAGGATGTAGAGAAAGAGGAACACTCCTCCATTGCTGGTGGTATTGCAAGCTGGTACATCCACTCTGAAAATCAGTTTGGTAGACCCTCAGAAAATTGGACATAATACTTCCTGAGGATCCAGCTATACCATTCCTGGACATATACCCAGAAGATGCTCCAACATGTAATAAGGACACATGCTCCACTATGTTCATAGCAGGCATGTTTATAATAGAAAGAAGCTAGAAACAACCCAGATGTCCCTCAACAGAGGAATGGATACAGAAAATGTGGTACAATTACAGAAAGGAATACTACTCAGCTATTAAAAACAATGACTTCATAAAATTTGCAGGCAAAAGATGGAACTTGAAAATATCATCCTAAGTGAGGTAACTCAGTCACAAAAGAACAAACACGGTATGTACTCACTGATAAATGGATATTAACCCAAAAGTTTGGAACACCCATGACTCAATTCACAGCAACTGTTGGACTGAGCATAGGGTCCCAGATGGAGGAGTTGGAGAAGGGACTGAAGGAACTGAGGGAGTTTGCAGCCCCATGAGGAGGGAGCAACAGTGTCAACTGCTCAGGCCCCCCCGGTGCTCCCAGAGACTAGATCATCAACCAAAGAATGTATATGGAGGGGCCCATGGTGCTGGCCACATATGTAGCTAAGGAAGGCCTCATTGACCTTCAGTGGAAGTAGAGGACCTTGGGTCTGAGAGTGTTAGATGCTCTAATATAGGGGAATGCAAGGGAGGGAAGAGGGGAGTGGGTGGGGGGGAATACCCTCATAGAGGCAGGGGGAAGTGGGATGGGATAGGGGGTTTCCAAAGGGGAGACCTGGAAAGGGGAAAACATTTGAAATGTAAATAAAGTATTAAATTTAAAAAAGAGTAGTAATTCACTCACATGTCACATATGACAATTGTTATCCCCCAATATCACCAATCAACAATAGAGAACAAAAGACATGTTATTAACACTGACATCTACCCTACCTGAATAAAATGATCCTTTAAGCTACAGAGATTTTGAATTTTTCTCTGCATGTTAAGTCCAGTTTTTTTCTCTCCAACCAATATGAGTTAGGACAGTGGTCCAATCATTCTTAGTTCCTGGTTTAACCGTAGGAACAAAAACCTATAACTATCAAGTACCTATTAGTAAAATAAGAGTGTAGAAAATGTTCAGTAAAACTTGGCTGTGAAACCTGATGAAAGGCAAGCGGACAAGGATATCATGGTCATGGCTCTAATCATTTTAGAATCAAATCCTCTGGCTTTGCTTTATGTCTCAAATATTAGTTTATAAAACAGAAAAGGTTTATTTTCGTTCTTGGTTCTAATAGTTGCAGTCTGTGGTTAGATAAGGCTATTTCTTTTGGATCTGTGGAGAAAGAATATTATAGTACCAAGGAGCATATGGTAGAGCAAGCTGCTCACTTCTTTGCAGACAGGCATGAAAAAAAAAAAAGCAGAAACAAGGTGGTCCTGGTCCACCTTCAAGCACATTCCCTAAGACTGGAAGACAGCCTCCCCTCCAACCCCTACAGGTTCTACTTCTTAACTATTCTAACACCATAACTGCCATATTGGTCAACCAAAACCCTCATACCAGGCCCTTTAGGAAACCTTTATAGAAATCAGAATACCTATCTTACTATGTTTTAAAATAAATTATAATATAAAAGGAAAACATTCATTTATTCCAAGCATTTTTGTTGTCTCTTCACGAAAGCCTATGGGCAGTAAAAAACAAGAAATGTTATTTTTATCATCAAGTTTATGGTTTAATTTATTTCTATATTCTCCATCAACTATTTGAATTTCAATATGGAAAGTCAAATATTTGTTTTGGTGTCTGTAGTTGGATAAATAAAAATTATGAAAATGTTTATTACTTCATAGTCCAAGAGAATTGTATGCTTATAATCATGGCCAGTAAAATATACTAATCTACTTTCAGTTTGGGGTAATTGTAAAAGCAAATCAAGAATTATGAAATAAAATTATTCTCTGTTTCTTTTAACATTTTTGATGGCATAGGATCTTCTATTTCTTTAATCAGTGAGGAAGGAAAATACATATATTGGAAAGCACATGTTAGTCTAAAAGACAAATTTTCCTAGCTACAAATATATATAACAGGTAATTATCAATGCTTATCATAATTCAAATATAATGATTTTTCAAATACATGTTTTGCAAAGAAAGAGTTCAGACCTACCTGTGCTTGGGCTTGAGCCTTTGAGACCTCCAAACCTGCCCCCACAATGACACACTTCCTTCAACAAGACCACACCTACTTAAACAAGGCCACATCTCCTAATTGTGGCAACCCCAATGGGGTAAGCACTCAATCACATGAGTCTATGGAAGCCATTCTATTCAAACCACCACGATGACTCCACCAGGCAGTTGATCATCCTTCTTTGTCCTTCGTATTCAATGTTCCCTAATGTGTTATAGGTCCCAATATTTCTAGAGCTAGAAAGTCAGGAGTCTCATTTTCTTTCCCTTACAAATTAGTCACTTCACTGTGAAAATGCTTTTCCCTAGAGCCTTCTCTTCAATCTCTCACCCTAATCTCTCATCCAATCATTTTTTCCCCCTCAGGTCACTAAGCATTCTAGCTTGCTAAGTCTTTACTATTTCTACCTTTATAGCCTTGACAACACCTACCACCAACAATGCCATGTTAATTTAATTTTTGACAGAGTTTGCATTTTACCAAAAGTAAAAATCAGGGGGAAACTAGGCTTTTCTTTGTCAAAATACGTTTGTGTCCTTTAAACTTCTTTCAAGGTATAAGACCTTCATAAGTGCCCTTCCCACTAAGATCTTTCTCTCCCCACAAGGTCTTCTCCTGCCCCTGGGCATTTTACAATCTATGGAGTACATGAAACTCTTATTTCCAATTTTCATATGTTATTCTAAACATTAATATCATCAACATGAATTGAACCGTATGGTATGATGCAAAGAATATTTTAAATATTAAACTAATTTATATATATAATATTTTCTAATCAATAATATACACCCATGAACCAACAAATAAAATAATATGAACAATGTTTTAATTTTTTCATTTTTGTGACCAAAATACATGAGAGAACAAATTTACCACACAATGTTTTATTCACACTTGAAAAAAAGTCAGTCTATGGTTGCTTGGCCCAATAGACTTAGGCAGAACATTATTTATAGTGGATAAGAAGCAGAGATTTCAGTCCATCATGGCAAGGAATCATGCCAGAGTAGAGCAGTTCATATCATGGTGAACATGAAACAGGTATAGCAAGAAGAAGGAACTCAGACAAGATATATCCCTCCAAAAGTGTGCCCCACTGAGTCATTCCCTCTAACCAGGAGCCACTTTCCACATGCTCTCTTGGTAATCTATTCAGATTTTGACTCCTTTAAAGAATTATGCCAGAGGCTGACCAATACAGATGTGGATGTTCGCAGCCAACCATCAGACTGAGCACAGAGACCCCAATGGAGGAGTTAGGGGAAGTACTGGAGGAGCTGAAGTGGTTTCCAACCTCATAGGAAGAACAACAATGTCAACCAGCGAGATACCCCAGAGCTCTCAGGGACTAAACCACCAACCAAAGAGTACACATGGAGTGACCCATGGCTCCAGCTGCATATGTAGCAGAGGATTGCTTTATCTGGCATCAGTGGAAGTAGAAGCCCTTGGTCCAGTTGAGACTCAATTCCCCAGAATAGGGGGATGCTAGGGCAGTGAGGCAAGAGTGGGTGGATGGGTGGATGGGTAGATGGGTGGATGGGTGGGTGGGGGAGCATCCTCATAGAATCAGGGGGTGGTGGTATGGAACAGGATGTTTGTGGAGGGGAAACTGGCAAGGGGGACAACATTTGAAATGTAAATAAATAAAATAACCAATAAGAAAAAGAATTATACCATTCAGTATCTGCACTCAGACTCTAACTCCACGACAGCACTCCTAGACATCTGCTTTGTTGATTCTTTTAGGCATTTCTCAATTTAATTAAAGTAACAAAGTTAACCATTAAAAAGGTGCATAAGTTATATATCAGTCCTGTAGAAATACAAGAGATGAAAAAAATCTATGGGAACACAGAAAAATATTCACAGCTGATTTAGAAGTAATGGGAAAACTTGGGGGGAATATGAACTATTTGGAAGATAGAAGTCAGAAGTTGATGTACCAACCAAAAATACACACTTACAAAGAGCTGTGGTTTGGGGCTGGTGAGTCACCTGACAGTAAAGTATGCTTACAGATAACAGAAAGAATACCTGGCCAGGAAATGTCACAAAGAAACAGAAACATGTTCTACTACAGGCAGTTACTGAAACCCTTACAGAGAATAATGAAAAACTCAGAAAACTAAACCTTCACTTAGTCGATAGATCTGCAGCTCCACAAATGTAGAAAAGGCATGAATAGACAAATAAATGACAAAACCTTGAACACCATCCTTGAAGCTGTAAGTATAAGCCATCTCTGCTAGAAAGCACCTAGGCAGAGTATAGAGAGTTTTATAATCACAAGGCATCATGATGTGTAAAGGAGACAGAAAAGAAAAAGTATAAATTCAGGCAAAGCACCAGCTGCTTTGTTTCTATATGTAGTACGAGACCATTACAACAATCATCCCAACATCTCAAACATTATATGTTACTTAGTATTTCCTCTACAATTACTCTGTTGATCCTATTAGGATCTACAATAAAGCCAGCGTCAGGAAGCTGGTGAAGCTTATCTATATGGAGTCTTCATGGAAAGGGCTGGAAGACTACCCTAGCTAGGATTCTGCCAGGACACTGGGCCTTTCTCCTCTCCACATTCCTCAGGAAGTCTCTTCTTTGTCTTATGACCCCTCGTTGCCCACTCTATAGATGGTCTCACAAGTATGGTCATAAGATTTATTTTATGTTAATATATCATACTAGGGTTCCCCCAAAAGACAGAAGCCAATGATTCCAGACTTTCTGAAGTTTCTCCTGGGACCTGGCACCATGTTACTTCCTCTTCATGGGCACACTAAACTTTCTTTCATTTTCCAGCTTGCTTTCCTAGTAACTCAGTCTATTTGTTTGCCATAATCATGTACAAAACTACCCTATGGGTTTTGCTGAAGGCCTTTATCCTTCCTAAAAGATTATCTCCATCCCTGTGCCCTTTGTTAAATGGTAGTCACATTGAAATATATCAGAAAAAAAAAAACGTTGATATGGACTGGGGTTACTGGGGATGTCAGTTTAGCAGTTATTACACGTGAGGGCTCAGCTTTGTAGTCTAGAAAGTGGAGTCATACTACCTTGTAAGGAAATTTTGGTAAATATTTGCACTTCCTAAAAACACTTAAGACATGAATTTTTGTCCACTCTGACAGATGAAGAAATGGAGGCTGAGAAATGTTGAATAGTTCAAAGTTACATATGTGACAAGTAGTAACATAGGTCTTGTTCAACTTCTGAAATTTAATTAATAAGCTGCTTCATATTATTTGAGAAGTGAAATGACAACAATTTTATAGGGATAATGTGAAAGTAAGAACACGACCATGTGATGTCCTTCCATATTTAATTTAAAGCAGGACATCCACAAGAATAGCAGCCCAGGGGACAGCATGCTATAAAGCTGCTGTGTCTGTAAAATGAAAAAGTCCCTTCAAAGACACCATTTTCATTGAGCCTCCAGGCACCAAACTTAGTTTTCACTTTACAAATGATAGTCACAGACCATGAACACCTTTTTAAATGCTATTTTTCAAGGCTGAGAGCAAACGCTCCAATTATAAAAGAATTGATCTTGTTAAACTTATTCTTAAATTTTTTATTTCCCTCCTCAGTTAATTCAATTTCCCTCTCCAATGCATGAATCATCGAGACATAATGCGAACATTCAGCCACAATGGAAGAGGAGGTTACATTATTTGGATGTACTTGATAGACTTCAGACACCGCAGTTCAGGCAGGGCTGAATGAAACCCACTTAGCTGCTATCTACAGCAGCCATCACCATTATAATTTTCTTGTCTTTGAAGAACTATATGAAATATTTTTTGTAATAAAAGAGAACATGCATCTTCTTTGGTTATTTTATACAAACTGAGAACAAGTTTAAAAATATATGGGAAGCTAACATTTTTGTGCTTTCTGTGGGCCAGGGACTATTTTAGAAAGGTTCTCTTCATCTCAAATAGCTCTTATGACAATCCCCCCTAGAATGTGGGCTGTTCTATTTTAAAAGATGAGAAAAAGCAAAGCTCAGAGAAGTTCGGTGACTTGCCCAAGGTCACACAACCAATCAGAAGTAGCGGCTTAAGAATCTGAATGCAGAACCCTCCAACTACAAATTCCATGCTTATTAGCTGCTTGTGAAGCTTTAAATCTCAAGGTCATTTGTTACCACAAACAAAAAAACTAAATATTCATGGACAGAAAATGATCTAATAATATGTTAAAGTAGACATTGCAGCAAGAATCAGAAAGGTGAGGATCTTGATGCTTTTGAGAAAGGATTTGGGAACAGGAGTCACTTTTTCTCCATTCCCAGGAAAGGAAATCAAAATAAGAGTAAAACAGACCCCAGAGACCCTCTCTTTTACCAGGACTTCACTCATGAAATATTTTGGAATTGCCCTCTTTCTTACCCACTGCCATTCTAACTCAGAACCTTCTGATGGCACATTTGCCAAGGGGGGTTTACTATGGTAAACCTGTGTTCAGGTTTACACAAAGAACACAGTCAAAACAAATAGCTCTCTTTAAATGTCATTATAGGGAGTAAAATTCTATGTTGTGTATTAATGGGTCTCCCACAGCTAAATCCTGGCATACCACTTTGAAAAATGTCCCCTGTGGGTATCGCTTAAACCAACCAAAGTGAGGGAATTTGAGAGTTAAGAGAAAACCCTATCTCACTCTAGTGGGAATAAATAGAAGAGAGAAGAGTGGGAATAAAGGAGTGAAAAATCAGGGAAACAAATTAAATTTTCTTTGTTTTCATCCTTCTTAATGCTATTTTAATGCAGAAGGCCTAAAGAGAATGCTAGTTATTATTTTCCTTACATTCAATTTCCTTAGTTTTGAGTTTAATAAATCTTTAATGAAAGTAGGAGCCCTGCCTTTGGCTCAAAAATATAGAAGAAAAGAATTATATGTTTCCTCCACAATGAGTAGGCAATAGTCACAAAAGATCAGGGCAAATACACTAAGTAGTATGTGTGTGTGTGTGTGTGTGTGTGTGTGTGTGTGTGTGTGTGTTGATTGTGTATGTGTAGTGAATATGTGTGTGTATATATGTGTGTATGTGCATAGTGAGTGTGTATGTATATGTGTGTGTAGTGAGTTTGTGTGTGTGTGTGTGTGTGTGTGTGTGTGTGTGTGTGTATCACACACGTAGTGCTTACCTAGCATGGACTGATACATTAGCTACTCACTTTCTAAGGGCTCATTCAGGAATAGCCTGCTCTCTAATGGTAATTAAGAAATGAGTTGTCATAGCTAATAGATCTCTGGAGATTTCATATCATAAATATATCTTATGTGTGCTAAGAAATATTCATACCACATTTTAAAGTTTTTCAATGTTCTTCACTGTTAAATCTACTACTCATTTGTCAATTGTATCTTTTTCAAAGCATAGGAATCAGTTAGTCCTCATTTGTTTTTCCTCTGCCTGGGTTTGATTGTTTCAATCTAATCTTTGGCTTCTAAGGATAGCTGGGAGATTTCACTGCTCACATCCTACAAGAAAGAAAACTGACATTGAGCATGGTCAAAACCACCTAGGACCAGAGGTTTATGACTCTAGGTTTTTTAAATTCCCATTTATCTCCATTTTCCTTACATGTTCTCATCAACTCTGTTTCTAAATAGAATTCTATTCCTGCAAGACCAACTTAAAATTGCATCTCCCTTGAACCATGCATAACCTATTTTAATATGTTTTCTATTGTTGTAGCAAAATACTATAGACTGGGTAGTAGTTTTGAGCAATATATGTTTCCTCAAATGTGTGGGTATAAAGGTAGATAGATAGATGGATAGATAGATGGATAGACAGACAGATGGATGGACGGATGGACGGATGGATGGACAGACAGACAGACAGATAAATAGATAGAAAAATAACTTGGGGTTTTATTTGGGCTCAGACTTCTAGGATACAGTCCTGGTGACAGAAGCTAGAGGCAGCTGATCACATTGCATCTGCATTCAAGAAGCAGAAAACAATGAGAGTTCATGCTCAATAGGTTCCTTCTTTCTATGCCTTCCAGGATCCAAGCCCAGAGAATAGCAGCCCTCCTTGAGAGTGGATATCCTCATCTTAATTAACCTAATGAATCTAATTCCTCATAAGGATATCCAAAGACTAGCCTAATCTAAATAATCCCTCATATGTGGACTTAGAGGTTTGTTTGCGAGATGATTCTACATCATGTTGGGTTAACAATAAATATTAATCAGCACAAAATTTTCTGGCATGCAAGTTGTGCAGATTTATGAACATATATAGGTTGTTTTTAGTTTTTTTTGTTTTGTCTTGTTTTTTTGCTAACTCCTGCTCATTTGGCTCAATCAGCAAAATGTCATTGATATAAGGGTCCCAAATGATATTTCGTTTAACAGACAGATAACCAAAAGCTTTTCAAATGATGCCTTGAAACAAGGGTGAGGAATTGATATGTCTTTGAAGTGAAACAGTAAAGTATAATTATGGCCTTCTCAGCTGAAAGAAAATTGTTTCTGTTGGTCCTTATGGACTGTTATCAAGGAAAAGACATTTGCTAGATCAATATCTGCATACTACTGCATACTCTGTACAGAAAATGTGTTAATCTGGTGAAGAAGGAAGCAGTATCTGACAGAGTGACTGCAATTGGAATCATTACTTGATTAAGTTTACTATAGGCAATTGTCATTATCCATGATCCATCTGTCTTCTGCACAAACCAAAAAGAAGAGTTAGAGGGAGATCTAGTGGGAATAAATGACCACTTCTAATCCTTTAAAGTCCTTAATGGTGACATTAATTTCTGTAATTCTTCCAAGAATATGATGCTATTTTAGAATGACTACTCTACCAGGTAGAGGCTATCCAAATGGCTTCTGGTTTGGCCCTTTTTTGACTACTATAGCTTCCATTCCATCCTTGAAGGCTTTCTGTAGATGTTTCATGGTCCTGGCATCTCTATTATTTTGGAAACTACATTTCAACTCAGATTTTATTGCCATAGTACAATATTCAAACATATACAGAGACAAAATGCCAGACAACATGCAGAGACTTAAGAGATCTTGAAACACTCAGCCCTAAATACTATACAACCAGCAAATCCCTCCCCTCAGGGGTTAGGGAATTCTACAGAGCTATTGAAGAGGAGGAATAAAGAGTGTTAAGACCCAGAGAGGATGTAGGGCTCAAAGTAATCGATACATTCTAGACACAACAGGGCTAGCACACATATCATTAATTGTAAATGATAAAAGACAAGAAGAAAATTTAGGCAATCATAAATGTTTATGTTATAACAGTCCTAACAGGAGAGGCTGATGTTTTAGACTAACATGTTAGTGCTAAAAATGTTGACGAACTTACAGTACATTTTTAAAGATTGAATCAATAGCCCTAAATACCAATTTTGATATGGAGTCAGTAAGAGATAAAATGGACCATTTAATTCTGTAGTGACTAAGAGGAGATAGTGTTAGTATTTAGGTACAGGTAAACATATATACCTAAGAAACTTATGAAACAAGATCTTTCCAGTGTTATCTTATGACTCTAAAATAATGCCACATGATCATCTTTAAAATATAATTTCAAACACGGACATGTATTGTATGTCACTGTTAAGGATACTTTACTCTGGTTATAACACTTCTAAGGTCAGTTGGCATTGGAGTAGTTGTGCACATCATTGGATCCATCTAAGAGGAAACTGAGAAAGTTATCATTCTAAACTGTTAAACATGAACAACATATGTAATTCCTTCCTTAAGCATGTTTCTTTGAAATATATCTGCAGCTTCTCTCATAACGAAGTGGAGGCTATTTATTTATCTTCAGAACTGGACTTTTGTGACTTGCCTTCACTAGCAGACTATTACAGATATAAAGTCTTAACCATCTACCTGAAGAAGAGATGTAACTTCTGTGCCTATTTCTGGAAAGTAGCTCCCATATAAAGAAGTCAGGGTTGTCTGAAGAGACAGAGGACATCAAGAAAGAAGGTCACAGTAAATGGACTACCTTACAGAGGAAAGAAAATCCATATTGAAGTTATGTAGTGCCTCAGTATGACAATAACTGCCTCTGATAATGACAATGAGACTATCTTTTTTCTCTTTGAGCCCTAGTCAAACCAAACCAGATGACCACATAAAATGGAGATAAGCCATTTCCACCAGCATAAAGTTTCAAATACCCAACCAAACAACTGTAAGCAATAAAAAGTTTACTGTTGGAGCCACTGCATTGTAGAAAATTTAACAAAGCAGTAGGAAAATCTCATGAGCTTGATTTCAGTAGCATATATTCATGTGGTTGGCAGTCACTTTAATATGTGATGAGGTTATTGCTTTCTCTTCTCTTGCAGGCTTGGGATCCAGCAATCTTTCTGCTTCCCATTACACTGACTTTCTTGGCACTGTAACACCAATGTTTAAAGCCAGATATCATATAGTAAGACAAATGTGTCCTGTGATATCTGGCACCCAGAGGAAGGGAGAATTAGAAGAAAAACAATGCCAAATGTACAGCACAAGGGTAGGTCTAAAGAAAATTCTTCCAAAATTCAGTTCTTTAGAATTCTATGCAAAGTATTAGCTTGTTGTACGTATATAATCAGGTGAGAGTTTTGAAAATATGGCATAAAAACTACAAACTCAGCATGCTGATTCTTTGTTCTGAAACCCCTCTTCCTGCAGTAGACCTTCCATGGTACCAGGAAATACTATGAAAGCTTCCAAGGAAAGGAAGAAATTAATAGTCTTACCAAGCAGCAACGTCTATAAACCACAACAATAATTAGTATGGCAAGATCACTAAAGGTGCAACACGTGGGACTCATAAGTTGGTGGCAACCAACAGCAAATTAATTGTAGTTGACACCCATTCAACAAGAGCAAAATCATTCAGGGTACTAGAAATCTAGCCAACTTTCCAGTGTTGGAAAGGTCATAGACCATAATAAAGACTGTACTGCCACTACTTTGATAAACCAGCACAATTCCTTACAATATTCTAAAATTTATTCTTGTACACATTTCCAGCAAATGGAGACCATCAGAGAAAAACAGAGCTAGACACAATACAGAAATCAATGCATCATGAAGAGCTCAGCCCTCGTGGATACATCTACATTATAGCTCTTTTATCTATGGTTCAGGGAACATCTTTAAAGAGAGAATTTAAAGACTAAAAGAACCAGAATACCACCAAAATCTGTCTCCTCTGAAAATGCCTGCATAAACAAGACAAATATGGTGATAATATCAATAAACATGTTAATGCAAAAAGAAGACATTTCATGGGTCTACCCATACAGAAAGAACTGCAGATAGCTAATACTACAGAGAAGAGAAAAAATTAGTCTCTTCCAAGGATGAGCCCTTTTACTGGTTCTAATACAAAGTGGTCAGCCCTAAAACCATGAATACACAAACAACAAAAATAAATTCAGTACATTATATTTGCATATTTATGCATACATATACGTGTGTGACAATAATAATCAAAGAAACAGAGACTATCAATTTGAGAATGAGGAACTATGGGAGGAGCTAGAGGAAAATACCTGCGAAGGGCTGGAGACAGGAGAGGGAAGGAGAAAAGTAATACAATACTACTTAATTAAACACACACAGTACACAGTGAACTCATCAGAAATTCTGTCCTCATAAAGCACAGATGTGTATTAGGAATGACAAAAACAAATATTTTTACAATGCTCATATTTATAAAACACTACATAGAAGTTTTGTCTATATGAGCGCAGTTTTTAAATGTAACCGTAACTTTTTAAATTTTGTAAACTTCACAATGATGAGTTTGAATCTAAAATAAACTTTCCAAGCTATCAAGAATTCCTTATAGAAAATTTTATAGGTTTCTACAAGTCAACGAAGTGATCCAAAATATTCAATAAAAAAATGTAAACAAAAAAATTTTGGAGGTTTTCTGAGTTTATTAATTTTCTGGATTTTTAATTTATAAGTCACTATAATTCTCAATGTAGAAGACTAGCTGATATGTTGCCTAAATCTGAATTTCCAACTTTTTGTTATTATTTTGAAAGAAAGATCCTTAACCTGGGTATCTCAGAATTCAAAATTTGAGCAACTGGTTTGATAGTAAGTTCATACAATTTGAATGAGTTTAAAAGTGAAATCTTAAAGAGCTTTGAAAATATGCTGCCTATTCGCACTCTACAGAGCACTTAGTGGAGCCTAGAACAACCTGTGCAATGCAGTTGAACTGTATAGCTTTCCCAGCCCTTGCACAGTAAGTGTTCATCCTAGACCTTGTAGGGTAAATGTTCATCAGAGCTGTTAAAATCTCATATTGGTACCAAAGGCCACAAGATGAGAAGGGGAAGGCAAATGCTTTCCAGGGTTGACAAAAGCTTGGAACATGGGAAGCAATCAATATTGTAGGATGGCCAACAAACAATAGTCAAAGAGTTCCTGCTTGGCCGTTTCTTCAAAGACCAGAAGAGCTATTGTAGTTCCACACCCCACTGTGATAAGGCACTCACCTGAAGGGCAATCAATGGTTGGAGACAGAGGCTCTGATGTCCAGTTGCTCTGTGTCGCTCACGGTAATTGTTTCTGCACAGTCTGTCAGTGATGACATTGCTCCCTCCCACCTCCAATTATTTCTGATGAGTCCATCATGAGTCAATCTGGCATTTGAAAACAAAGCAAAATAATGAAGAACCAATCAAAAATTGATATTTGTTTTCTTTTTTCAGTAACTTATCCTTGGCCTAACATGCTTAAAGAAAAATCATACACAGAGAAATGCAAAAAAGCAAACACTAGTACATCAATATGCAAATATGCCTCAAACTCATGGCAATGCATTTCTCCCATTACTCACATCTATAAATGTCACACGCGCTAAAGTTGGGCAAGCTCCAGGATTCTGTCAGGGAAGCAATGTGTCCATGGATTTTCAAAAGCAAATTCCTTTGTTTAAGAAGGCTATTTCATCTAGTTGTACTTGATATAATTTTAACACCTAGTCCCCATTTCAATTGTTCCACTTCTACTGAAGCAGATACCCTTAGATTTTAGCTTCATTATCTTTCCAGTTGTATATCTATTTTAGTTCATAGAAATCTCCTAATCTTATCTTATATGTATAAAGTTATCTTTCATGAGTCTTTGTCCAGTATTATGAACCTAAGGAACCCAGCATAGTCAATCTGAGAACAAGCAAGGGTTATGGCTTAGCTTTCCAGACAGAATATATAAACTTGAAGGACAAAGACCTAGGAAATATTAGGTATAACAGACACGATTACTGGGTTTATGAATGATTTACCTGTGCTCGAACTATAACAGTGTTTAAAAATCAAAAAGACAGGACTGGAGAGATGGCTCAGCCGTTAAAGGTTAGGCTCACAACAAAAAATCTAGGTCCCCAGCATCCTCGGCTGTCTCTCCAGCCACAAAAAAATAAATAAATAAATAGATAAATGAATAAATAAATAAGACAGTTTTAGTGTTTCCTAGTCATGAACATTAGTCTTGAGAGTATTTGAGACTTTTTGAGAGTTTTTTCTATTTCCAATTCTAAGGATTTACTCATTTCTTTGAAGGATTTACTTATTCCCTCAAGGCAACACAAAATTAGTGTTTTTACAACACAAAAATAAAGGTAGTGAAAACGTCCCACCAAAAATGATTAAATACTGTGCTGGTTAGTTTTAACTGTTAATTTGACACAACATAGAATCACATAGAAAGAGGGTCTTGATGGGGAAATACCTGGATCAGGTTGAGATGTGTCCATATTTTAAGGGGTTGCCTTGATTGTAAACTGAGGTAGGAATACCTGCTCTGAACGTGGGTGGCATTCATAAAAAGAGAAGATAAACACAAGCACAAAGTAAGCAAGGAAAGATCCATTGGTTTGTTAGTTCTCTGCCCTTGATATTCTTCAAGTTCTTGCTTTGACTTCACAATGTAAGACTGCTGTCTGATACTGTAAGCAGAATAAACTCTTTCTCCCCTAAGTTGCTTTATGTTGGGATATTTTGTCACAACCACGAGAATGAACTTAAAATAAATGTTAACAAATAAGAAGGTTCAAGTAAATGCTGGATTATATCGAGGACATGTCTCATCCTTAACACATTCAGCATAATGTGACTAAAGTATTGCTTGAGTCCCAGCACTAGATATTTTTAAGAAAAAAAAGTTATTGTTTAGTAAAATAAGCATAGCAAATGTTATTCAAGTACCAGCTTCATGGTCTCTTGGAGTTTTTAAATGCCTTTCAGGCTAGTGTTTAAAAGTTCTATCAGTGGAAGTATAAAGAATGACTATATGTACCACATGTCTGCATTTCTTCCAGACTGCTTTAAATACTCAAATGTATATATGTATCTAAGTTTTAACAATACTGTTGTTGATTTAATATAAAACTCCCACCTTAGTCTGCAGTGATTAGATACTTGCTCTTCAGCTGGTGACACTTTGGGAAAGTCATGGCACCTTAGGAGGTGAAGCTTTGCAAGAAGAAGCATGTCACTGGGCACAGGGCTTCCAAGTTTTGTGCCTTGGCTCTACTTTCTTTTCTTCTTTCCTAGTTCATGTAGAGCAGTGATTCTCAAGCTGTGTGTTACAGTGCCTTTGAGGACTGAATGCCCCTTTCACAGGGGTCACATATCAGGTATCCTGCACATCAAATATTTACACTACAGTTCATAACAGTAGCAAAATGGCAGTCAGTAAGCAGCAATGAAATAAGTTTATGATTGGGGTGGGGGAAATATTACAACATAAGGAACTGTCTTAAAGTAGCAGCATTAGGAAGGTGGAGAACCACTGCTGTCGAGGGATGAAAATGTGATCAACCAGCATGCTTTTGTGGCCTCTTTTTATGCACTCCATGTTATGATGGACTCAACATCTCCAGAACTGTAAGCCAAAATAAACTCCTCAATCCTTAAGTTACGTTCTTGTCAGAGTCATCTAGCACAGCAAGAGGAAGGTCATTAATATAAATGTCTTTAAATACTAGATTAAAATATATTGAGTATAATATCTGTATTATTTCACATAAATTGGCCCTTTTAATTTTAAAGAACTTTGTCATGTTTTATTTTGGTTGTTTGGTTGTTTGGTTAGTTTGGCTTGGTTTTTGAGACTGGGACGCTCCATCTAGTCTGAACTTGCCTGAAGCTTACTCTGTAGACTAGGCTAGCCTGAAGCCTTTAATTATCTTTGTAGACCTTTCTCATGCTAGAGTACCTACATGCCTGTTATTGGTAAGTAGCAAAGATTTTTAAATAGTGAAATCCATAAGATAGACATAAAGAGTGTTAGTAAACATTATTGTAATCCTAGTATTACAAATACAATGATAATTTGAAAAAAAAAATAATGTTCCCTCCTCAGTAAACAAGAATCAAGACCACAGATATTTGTCTATATTCATTTCTGAAGAACAAATTTATGAAGAATAAATGTTATTACAACAATTTTCACTTTACATTTTTATCAGTTTCTATTGTATATTACCATAAGATCCCAGAAAATTTCAAACACTGTTTAATTTCTAAAATCATCAGCATAATATTCATGAATTATTCTGGTCAAGCTTTTTTTGCCACAAACTGTTGTTTACAAATAAAATCCCCTATTATTTGCCCTTGGTAACAAATATTTTTAATATAAGAATGTTGCCCATAAACATGCAGAACATCACAGCTACAAACTAAAGGTCTCATGTGTCTTCAGGGGTTAGAAAATTCTGGAGACATCTGAGCACAAACTTTGAAGACATTCATTAGAAAATATTTGAAGAACACATGTACAACCATGTGGAAGGACCACATTTTATCAAATTCTATTTCCTATTGTCCTTTAACTCAGGCCTGTAGAATTATAATTCAAAATAGCAACCCTGTCTTCTGCAATGATTCATCTTAAGAGTGAGTGTATCCTTGATGTATCAGGGTTTGTAGATACCCATGGGTTGCCTCCCCTTCTCTGAGGGTATAGAGGGAAAGGGTGTAAGGGTGGGACTGGGAGGAGAGGAGGGTGGGGGCTGCAATCTGGCTGTGAACTGAATAAATAAAGTAATAGAGAAAAAATAAGAGTGTGTCCTTATATCTCCTATGATTAAACAGTCCTGTAGATCACCTTTTTTATATTTCTTTTTCAAGTTCTCATTAAACAAAGTTGACTTTAGCTCATCTTAAATATGACACATCGCTCTGTATCTATGGGCAGTGGACAGTGTAAAGAGAGGAGAGAATCTGAACATTAAGAAATGCATTGCCTAGGAATGAATTACACAATTTTCATTTAAACAGATATTTATGTTGCTTACCTCATGTAATAGACTAGAATCCTAAGAACGACAGTATTTGCTACTATAGTTCTTTATAAAATATTAACAAGACCTGGTGTTTAATTTTGTTTGCTTCCATTCTGTTACAGTAAATTCCTGTTGTTGCCCTGACAATTTTTCAGGAGGATTAAATTTACATATATATTGACAAACTTTCCTGATACATTAGATTTTGGTAAGCTAAAGATGAAGCCTGGATTTCACACTCTGGTCTGAAGAGTTAGCGAAATCAAGTTATGAGTAGCAAAGATGAAACCATTTCTGAATCCCAGACCATAACCAGGTTCTCCACATTAAGAGAAGCTTTCAGCAAGGTTTTAAGATGAGAGACACATTTTAAAAAGAAACACCACCTCAGTGTTTAGAAGACAATGGTACATGTAATTGCAACCATGCAACTAGCTCCACTAAGAGAAAAATCCTGTTTTAAAGCATATCCTAGCCTTCCTACCCAGATTAACAGCACCGGTAACACAAATAGTAAAGTGTTTCCTCACCTTACCTAGTTACACTCTCAAGATTGTGATTGTTGTCCTTCCTATGTACTAAGAATTAAAGTATTAAAACTAAAATGATTAATTTAACAATGGAGACTACACAGTCACTTTGTTAATTAATTTTTTTCATTCACACCTTAGTCACAGAGCTCTACAGGGAAATATGCAACTGAATTAATTAGTCTTGGTAAAAATCTGAATATCACCAACTGGTTTGGAGAGTACAGTCAGCTGATGCCCAGAATGGTTATTTAGAAGAACCTCTGCCACCTTGTTCAGTACAAACTTGCCATTCAGTACGCTGCAAGGAACTTGTACACTGTGTTTTTCCCCCAAGTCAAAAATCCCTGTAGGGTTTTCCAACAACCATGTAAATAAGAGAGACTTTTGTATCAACCCATACTAGGAAATAAATAAGAATACAGTAATGTTTACCAGAAATGGATATCATTCCTTACAATTCTGTGTGTGGGAAAAAAATATATGTTTGCATAAGAATATTTTTTGTCTTACATCTTACACCAAAGAGTAAGGAAATAGATTAGTTCTAGTGAGCAGGAGGGCTATTCATCAGAATTAAGATCCTAGAACTGTAGAGCTGGAAGCCTTGTGGAGAGGTCGTGAAGCACAGCCTCCTCCCTATTAATCATAAGTAGCACCAACATATGCTCCCGCATGCACTATGGTTTGTAACTTGAAGTTGACAGAGTATACATTTCCAAGAAACTGAAAGTAAATTACCTTACCATTTTCAGCCTCTGTACCAACCACGAGCAAAATGATGACAAGAATAATTTGAGAAAAGAAAAACAGTGTGAAGTAATATGAAACTTATGAGAAAAAAGGCATACAAGCAATACAACATAAAATTAATGCAACAGATTAATTTGTGTCAAGTAATGTTAGGACAGAAAAATATATGCTAACAAATATCAATTATATTTATCACAGTATTCAAAATAAGGACTGTATTTGAAAAAATAGTATACACAACAAAATATGTGAAAACTATCTTCCTGTTGTTTTATATGTCTTGATCCTTCTCTGAGTTACTTTATGTGTCCTCTCAAGGCCTCTAATTTCAAAATACTCCCAAAGAAAAATAGGTCCCCTGTTGTAAATCCAGGGTTAAAAGTAGCACTGAACATTGAAGAGATTTGGAGGGTGGTACTTAGCATATTGGTTAGCCAATAATTGTCTTCGATAAAGGGGTACAGTAATGACCTGAACAGAGCATTCCACCAGAACTCATACCTTAACACTTAAACAAGCTACAAAGCTTCCCTCTTCTACCCCAAGCTCTGCCCAAACAGTAACTGAGAATCCTCATCAGTCAACATCAGAGTTGACAGAGTGGCCCCCAAACAGAGCTGTTTCTGATGCTTTGCAGTCTCTATCTGATGAAGGTCTGTGGAATCATGAAAGGTAGCCTGGTTCCCAGTTGAGCTAAGGCTAGAAGCCCCAAAGACCCTGAAGGGATTGTAGGAACTTTGCCTGCTCCAAGGCACCAGGTCCCTGCCATTAGGTGCAGCTGCCCATAGATTTGTGGTCATCAGTCATGTAAGGGCAACGCCCCCAAATTCCAAATCCCCATATGTAGAAAGGGACTTGAGATACCTAGAGGCCTGGAGGGCTTAGCCAATAAGCTTTTCTTCCCAGACATTCCTCCCTGCAAAAGGTATTTAATCTCCGGCCCACCCTGAGAAGGGGGATATGGTTTTACACATCCACTTTCCACAATAACGGTAAAATGCCTTATCAAGCCAAGGACTCTCACCCTGTGACCAGTCAGAGCTCTCCTTTCCACTGCACCCCACGCCCCACCCCCAGGCATGAATCAGCCCACAGGCCCAGATTCTATTTCTCAATTCTTCAGTGACTTCCAGGGGCACTTGGGTGTCCAAGAGGCTGGGAACCCTATGGCCCCTGCCTATTCTCAGACCTGGGAATCCTCGAACCAGCTCTGGCTGTCCTGCACCACAGACTGTGCTTTTCCCACCCTCAGAGCAGTGTCCTGGGGCTTCCCTATAGCCCAGCACCCACCCGGTGATGGCATGGGATAAGCGCAGTCAGACATTCCACATCCTGCCTCTCTGAGCAGCCGTGCCCTGTGGTCGCAGAGGGGACTGGGGACCCACAATCCTACAAAGGTCCTTTTACACAGATCCAAAACAAGAGATTCTACACAGATCATGTTCAGAGCTATTCTTCAATGACAGATCTTGAGCTATTGTGGACTTGATTTTTAGCAAAGTTTTAAAATATAGAATGGCATACATGTCTCTGGGTTATGTATCCAATAGACAAAAAAAAAAAAAAGAAAAGAAAAAAAAATCAACCCATGTCTGCTGAAGCTGTAGTCGTATCAGTGAATTGACTGATGTATATGTTACTTTCTTCTCTCCACTGGACTCCAGAAAATGATGATTACTGGGGAAAAAAAGCTATTGTATTTTGCTCTTTATTAAATATCAACAACTTTGTGAGACCTAAATCCTGAAAAATACAAAGATCAACTCTTTAAATACCCATGGTGTCAAATAATACTCTTGCCTCTTTTTATCATTGTGACAAAGGAACTGTTCTACTAGCTACCAGTAACAATAGGATGCCTCTCTCTCCCTCACTCACAAAATAATACTAAGATACATACTTTTAAAATGTACTCTAAATATGATCATGATTTTCATTTATTTATCAACTTTACCTGGTCAAATGAAGACTTGGGAGGTTAACTCTAATTCCAAGATGTCTGTATTAATTACAAGTGTATATACTGGTTAATATGCAAAAGGCATTTTGAGTAAAAGAAAAAATATCATTTAACTCTGGGTAAGCCTCTAACACAAATCAATCACATAATATATACTGCCACAAAACAGTCTGTCTCTTTCCATCCATGCTTTCAGCCAACTGTCTGTGATGTTTTTCTGTCTATTTTCCTCTATTGCCAATTCATGTTCTTCACTCTCTTATCTTAGAAATGTGTTTGGAACAAAAACCACAAGCGAACCCTCATCAAGCTTCTTCATTACATAAACACATGTGTCAGAGGAAATCTAAGAAGTTCTTCATGGTCATCAGAGGAATCTTCATTCTTCATGTTCTAGAGCTATTGCTTCTTGATGATTTTGTATTTTTACAAAGTCCTGCTATGTAGTTTTTAATATTTTCACAACAAATTATCACAGAGCAGATAGTTTAAGCAAGAAAAAAAACTCATCTCATAATTATGGAGACCAGATATCCCACATAAAAGACGTCAATACTTATGGCTTCTTCTAGTGGTCTCTATCTTTGACTTTTTACTTGGTCATGTTCTTCCTGTTTTGTAGTTATTGTTTGTTTGTTTGTTTGTTTGTTTTTTCATGTGGCCTCTCCTCTGTGTGTGTGTCTGTGTCTAAATCTCTTTCTCTTACCAGGTCAGCCTCCATATTAGATATGAGATCACCCCAATAACCATCTTCTGAGTTAATTGCTTCTTTAAGGACATGTCTTCAAATACAACTGTGTCCTGAGGCACTGAAGGTGAGGAATTCAGTATGTGGATTGGGCAGAGGAATATAGCTCAGCCAACCACACCAACATTACTTGGTATTGAATTATTCTGAAAACAGCAGCCAACTTTCAAATGATAATAAAACATTTCCCTTTATATTTCAACTGACCTTTTCCAGTCAATATCATGTGCAACATCATGGCACAGTATCAATGGTAAATTGCATATTTAATCATTTATAATATTTTCCCTTTATAGCAGTCATGAATGATAGAAACATTTGTAATTATCTTTACTTGGTGACTTATATTCCTATATAACAATGATTTTAGACATTGAAATTTATGGTTGTAATGATTCTTCACTTTTCTTGCTTCTTTCAAAGTATCCAGTTATACTATAATTTACAATTACAATACTCTTAGGTCTTCATTCTTGTTATTATTTTGATATTAGGTAGGTGTGTTTGTGTGGATAGATAGATATTAATTCATGTTATAGATGGATGGTCTTCCTTCTTCAAAGTCTTATTTAGTAAGCATGTTTTTCAGAAGTTAGATTATTAAACCCTGAGAATAAAGCTTCAGTTTGTGTATGTGTGTGTGTTCAGATATTCTACATTTTATTCAAATGGAAAAACCAGATATTTGTTAATCCAAAATAGTAAAGACAATGTCTAGACTAATATTTGTTCTTTGATAATTGGAATTTATTTTATGTGGTTTTGCTGTGTGTGTCTGCTGACCTCTCACAGAATTTCATGAAAAGTTGAAGTTGAAATTCTGCCCAGAAAGTGGTAAATTTCTTTAACTGGAGACAAAAGGAAGGAAGCATTTGGGAATGTCCACAGAAGAACTTGCATACTCAAGGCTATGGAAACAGGAACAGGATGGACAGAATGCAAGGTATTAAAAATGCATACCATTATAAGGAAGTTTGAACAAAATTATTTGACATTCTCCTCTACAACACTCATGTTGTTAAAATTCTGCTAACTTAGAAGATCTAAAAATATAAGCCCAGAGAACAAAGAGGAAACTTAGAATTATATGCTCAAAAATTAGGCAGGAAAAAATCATATGACTGCCTTGCAAAGGATATGCTATTGTCTTATTATTTTTAAAAGTCAATTTCCTTGCATATTGAATTAACTCACTAGCATCTGCTGTAGAAATATCATAGAGGATTACAAACAAAAGTACAGAATCAGGCAGGTACTTTTAATCTCCAGGTTTTCTCTCACTCCCTTTGCTTTGTTTCTCTCATTTCCTTTAAATTTAAAATTTAAGATCTGTCTTTGTATTTATTAAATGACTAAAATAATTTTTATTCTTTCCTATCAGCACTATGCAGCAAGCACAAATATACTAGAAATTCTGAGTATTTATCACAAAACAAAACACAGTCCTCTCCTGAGTCACCTTGTACTTGAGCTGACAGATTGAGTCACAGTGAGACGTGATGCTTTATGGTTTTGTTGGCCAGACTTCCATCTGCATGACTGTTTGTGGTATAAGAATATCCCTGCCTTAGCCACTGTTCTTTTCAGCACAGCTTTACGCGTTCAGTGCCCTTTAGTTAACCTTGAGACAAAACACAAAGTCAATTCCAGGCATTTTGCCTTTTACCAAATAAAACTGCATTAGATATGTGCATGCTTGTCTCTGTGTGTGCAACTGGAATAGCCGAGAAGCACTGCCAAAAGGAAAAGTCACAACACAAGTTTGAACAGCAAGTGTCTTTGACTTATTGCTGTGATTATTCTAATTGCTCATCTACTTGGTGGGAGGCTACAGGAAGCTGTTTTGAAGTAATCAAGCTGAGATGGGCCCTTCTATTTATAATAGTTCTGAAAATTCTTATCCCCCTAAAGACTTAATTGCATTTTTCTTTAAAAAATAGATTCGCTGTTGTTTCTTCTTGCCATTTTTGTTGCTAAATTCCAATAATAAATATTTGATAGTTTCTTAGTTATTATACAAATAAGCATAAATTATCTTTCATTTGGTAGATTAAACAAAAAGCACTCAACATCCATTAAGGAATCTGAAGTGCAATAGAAACCCTCTATAATATATCAATACTCTGCAAGCAATCTCTAGAAGGGAACAGTTAAATGCATATCATCCAGGTGAATACATCTCTTTCTTATGAGAAAAGACAGTTGAGTTTTTCTCCAACTTTGGATCAATATTGTGTCAGTATTCTATTGTCATGATTGGTACCATTAGATGACAGAAGAGTACAGAAGCAGCACAAATTAGCACCTTGTTGCTACTAAACCCTTTGTTATGCACCTCTTTGTTCTTCTCTAGGGTTGCGATTTGCTCAAGGAACCAGCAACATCCCTCAAGCACACAAAAACCCAACACTTGTGCCACTTCTTAATTTTATATCCGGGGATTTTCTCAGCCAGAGTCTAGCATTCAGTTTCAGTTGGCTTCTAATAGTGACTTTAGAATTTTTGTGGTAATGAAATAACTAAAATCCCTAATAATCATCCATAAAATAGACACTAAAATTTACAACGACTTTTCTTTTTCTCAAATTCTACACAGAAAGTACATCTCCTCTTTTTCCTTAAATTTGTCTCAAATATATGTTTGGACTGTGGGAGCCTCTTCTCTGCCTCCCATCTACCCTCTTCCGTAATTCTTCTCTAGCCACGCAGGTACTAACAAAGCCAATGATATGAAATCATTTTATGAAATGTTTCCACGCAAATATGTAGCTAAGTTCCTAAGTTAAGATCACAGAACATGAAACCCTGGAACCTGGAGTATCCTAAGAGATACATGGTCCCACTCCTTGGCTTTGCCAAAGAGGGCACTATAATCTGAATTTTTAATTGGCTTACTGAAAAGCACAGAGTGGCAGTGTTATATAGATCCAGTCATTCTTAGCATGGCAAATAATTACACTCTTAAAATTTCACTTCCATGTTGTGCTCAAGGGAAAAACTTGAATTTAAAAGAATTTATTTTCAGATATTCCCTACAAAGTCAAAGATAATGATTTCTAGATGTGTGGGAGTTCGCATGGGAAGACATGGTTTTATCTTCACTATTATTTTTCAAATACACTGTACTTTTCTGTATGGGACCAAAATGAACACACATATACAGATTTGAACTCTCTCCTCTGAGTTATTTTTAGTAACTGTCCTACCTGGTGATTGGGTAACATGCCTGCCTCAGAATTTGTTAAACTTCAGAAAGAACTCATCCTGACACTATAAAGGAAGGATCTACTAGAACAGTTATCTAAATATCTCAATGATCCTTGAATTGAAGCATAGTTTATAGATGTGAAAAATCCCTCCAAACTTAAGACCAGTGGGAAATGTGGAAAAGAATAGAATAAAAGGATCTATAATGAGAAACCTGAACTCAGGAAGAGTTCAGATGGCAAGGTAATTTTATACCTAACTAAATGTCTCCTAGAGAGACATTCTTCCCATACGGATTTGAGCAACTGTTTCAACATTCCTATGTGCTGTCATTTCATGGTGACCCTCATGGAGAAGTGACAGTTGACTTGTAGCTTCTTCAACAAGTGCTATAAGAAAAATAGAAATATTAGCATTCCTTGTACATTGAAAAACTTGCTAGGATGGTCCTTTCAAGCAGAAACATAAGGATAAAATAGTGAAAGGGTACCATATCAATAATGCAAATTAAAGAGGAGGTTTTGGCTGACATGTTCGTACTGGGTATCCTGATCATAAGTCACTAATTTAACAACTTTCTCTTATCATTTGGGCAAAGAAAATAAGGTACAAACAATAAAAAAGATATGAGAATCTCAGATGGACCACTCATGTAAGTGATTGATTTTACAATCATCAAGTGTGATAATTAGTCTTCAGAATTCCTATATATCAAATTATCTGCATCTGATAATATATGGCTGTTTAATTATCACTTTCTACATAATTCATTGGGGTTTTGCCCAAATGACACTCATCTAAGATCAAGGGAAGTTCTGCATTTGAACGAAGGACATGAGGTACTAAAGAACAAAAACCATGCACAAGGAAGGCATTTTGTACAAAAAAGTCTGTTCACACTAAGTTTGTTATCCTGCCTTTTGGAAGACGGTTATATTTGTTTTTCAACTCCCATGCTGCCTTGGACAGAAATTCAACAAGAGTAGATATCCAGCGTCCATGCCTTGAGTGATTGGCTGATCTATTTCTGCCTGTTCCCTTCTAATGGTTGTTCAATAAATCATATAGGAATTACTCTGGCTGCTGCTCTGAAGTCAAGTGAAAAAGAATATCCTTTCTCTCCTGAGCAGTATTGTCTGCTAACAGCATACTTGTCAAAGGCTTTGAGTACCCCAGTGACAGGCACCAGATAAACATATAAATAGCTAGATAAATAACTGACAAAACACTATACACTGTTTGGAGATAAATGTAAGCACACCACAAATGGCAAGATTAATCCTTGGCATCTCCTTTCTAAAAGAAATGTCTAGACTACGGCCATAGTATGACATTCATATTACAGAGAAGCAATTTGAAATATTCAAATGCTTTTGTTGGACGATGCTTGTTTTCTAGTTTTTGAGTAGCCATGATATTGCAGTATATTTCAATTCTGGAAGAAGGTCTGAATGATTAGGCATATATGAAATAAAAGTATACATTATAAGGGTTTAGGGGCTGTATTATAAATAAGAACTTGAGAAAACCCAAACAACCCAGATAGTATTTAATAGCAATGAAGCTTAGCTTCTAGAATGCTGAAAAGGAATTATGAAATTATAAAAATGATAACTATCCAATTTTCTAAAAGTAAGTTTATAGGTGCCACAAATAAAACATCTACAGTAGAGAAGAAAAAACTCAAAATGTAAAACTCAGATTATGAGAGCATGCAGCATGTTTTTGTTTTCAGAGGGACTGTTCCATATGTTGGTCAACCAGGCCTGCCAGGCCATTTGCAGGCTGTCCTGCTGGGCTTATCCTGAGTGTGACATACACCATGCAGAGTTGGTGATATATAGAAGCCAGTAAATTTCCACTATGTGTCCCAATCATGAGAAAGACAGAGCTCGGTCCCCACCGACTGTGAGAGATGCTATTAGGTGGCTTTCTGGAATGGCAGTAACAGGAATCTCCATCAACATATTTTAACCTTCAGAGTTAGTCAAGCACATTCTGATCTCACCAAATGGGCTGATAAGAGTGAAGTAAAAACTTGGCATCTAACAGCTGTTTCCAAACAACCAATGAGAGGCACAGTAAGAGAGAGATTTTTTTTTTCTGTTTTTAGATACAGTCAGTGGCTTTCAAGGTTAACTATTCCGTAACAGTTTTTCCATTGCATAAAACAAGAAGAGCTATCATTGAAGTGTATCAGCACACAACAGGATAAAGAAAAAGAATACAAAAAAAAAAAAAAAAAAAAAAAAAAGAATAACTCTAGTGCAGAGGTGAAACCAAGCAGGTTCTCAGGCAAGCGTTAGACAAACACGAGATGCAATGGATTTGATTCTAATTCAACTTGAACAGGGTCTGTGTTTCAGTTTCCATCCTTTGTCCTTTTTCCACTGCCGCTTATCATGAAATCTGATCTATTTGTAGGTTTAATGCAAGGACAGGGAAAAAGCTGACCTAACCTCAGTATTATAGGGGATTGTCCTAAATGTGAGGGCAAGAGCAATCATTCCACAGCTTCCTACTTGGCCATGGGCCCAGCTTCAAGAAATAAAAATAGAAGTGTCTGAATGTGACTAAAAAGCTCAGCCACATGGAATTAAAATGCCAGTTTCCTTCAGCCTTCCTTTTTTTCCCCCCAGTCATGAAACTTTCAAAGCCAACACATTCAAAAGCTCCTACAGCCAAGAACCATCATTTGGATTTTTGATGATTCAAAATGACTGCCACCTTCAGGAGTCCCCACCTGATTGTTTTCATTCCTTTAAAACATTAACAACTAAAGAAATGATCAAGTTTCAAATGTAAATAAATAAATATCTAATGCCATTGCACCAGAACTCCAGGATGGCACTTTCTCAGTTGATAGGTTTCTTTGTTTCTAAGACACACTTATATTAATGTTCTTTACCTTCTAAATTAGACACCACAATTTCAAAAGCAATAAGAACCAGAAAAGGCTCCTGATGTTTTCAGCAGCTTCTGTTTCTAATTTGCCCAAAAGCTGTGTTTAGCATATTCACAATGTCACCTATTGAAAGGAGACTGGAAACAGAAAGTGATTTAGGAACCCAAGATTTACCATTGTATGGGATGATAATTTGCTGTGCCTCAGGGTGATTGTACACACTGATTGTTTTTGTGAACACTACGAGTGTTCCACACTATACCTCTGTCTTCTGAGTAAAGCAGACACATCTTGATGGTTGCAAACATCTTTCTTCCTCCACTGCTTCTCCCTCTGGTGTTTAATGACTTTTTTTTTTGCCCTGAGTTGAAACTCTTTGAAATTCAGAGGAATTTGAAAGAGGTAGTTAGGGTGTAATGGGAAATAAGAATCCAACCCAGGCCATTTTAAAGTCATGTTTATCTAGCATTCATCATTTTCTCCTGGAACATATGAATATAGTTTCCAAAACCACAAACCTCGCAAGTGTTTAGATCCCAGACTTGTAAACAGGTTTGATTTCCTTTTATTGAGCGTCTTCCTTCCTTGTCACTTATTGCGTTCAGCTGGCTCTAATTCCTTTCCATGTACTTAAAGAAATGAAATATTTCATCTGAATTAAGAGCAATCATGTGTTTGAGAAGATCAATCCAGAAGCAACAGAAAAGTGAATTGTTTTCAATGAATCTGTTTACAGTGACTGAGCAACTAGGGGTTAGATAAAATAAATAAAAAGACCAGTAATTTCATTGAATTATATTGTTCAATTTCAATTGTGTCTCTTAATGTAAACAGCTCAGTGATTGATGTATTATCGAATATTCGTGGAGTGTGTGTATAATGAATATGTTTATGAATGACCCAGTGAGAGAAAAATCAATCTTAGAATGATTTCTCTGTTGAATTGGAGTTTAGATGATTGCAAATCAAAGTTTAAAATGTCTAAATTGTAACATAGAGGACTTCAAACTTTCAGAGGGAAAATAAAAGACCTGAAAAGTAACACAGTCAGTAAAGTAACATATGGTAAAGAAAATGTTTTTAATACACCTTTTAGTGTTCAAGTCTTATTTTAAAGTAACAGTAAAACTAAGAGGAAGGTATGATGGTACACACTGGCAGAATCCCGAGTTTAAGACCATCCTCAACAATTCCTATTAGGAGCCTATCTGAAAAAAAAAAAAAAAAAAAGAATGTTATGTTATTATTGTTTAAGAAAAGTGAGACCATTTATTATTTCTGTCATTACTGTGGGGGAAAAGCTGACAGAAACTGTTTAAGGAAGACAGTGTTTGTTCTCAATTAGGGTTTGAAGGGAAATCATCCTTCCCAGAAAGGCAGGTATGCCAGCAGAAGTGTGAGTCTGCTAGCCATATTAAACCCACAATCAGAAAGCAGAGAGAAGCAGGAGGAGTGGACAGGAGAAGAGAACAGAGAAGAGAGGAGAGGAGAAAGCTGGGACCTTCTCTGTTTCCTCTCTGACTCAGCCTGACACCCCAGTGCATGGAATGGTGTCACCCACACTTACGGTGGGTCTTCCTTCTTGAATTAACCCAGTGAAGAACTTCCCTGACAGACATACCCAAAAATTGGTCTTCTAGATCCTGTCAAATTTGCCAATTCGTATTAACCACAACTATTACCCAAACATCATTAAATCATAATAATATATGCCAGCCTTTGAAAGCAATTGTGCTTTTCTTTACGAATTATATAATTATGAAGTAACTGCCAGGAAAATCCACTTATTATTGTAACCAGTGGATCAACCATCTGTGATAATACTACTTCCTGTGAGTTACTTACTGAGCCACATCCCCTGAGTGCCATGCATGTCCAAGTGTCTGAAGTGATTGACAAAGCAAAGCATTAGCATCTTTTGGGGAGTACTCGGCTGCAAAAATGTCTCACTTCCTCCTTTTATCCTTACTTGTCTAGCTTTGTAAATGTGCTTAAATTACACTCGGCTTAAGACTCAAGTTGTCTTTTCCATTTCCTGTATCTGTCAATCTACTACCAACACTTCATAATTTTATTTTGTTCCACAGTATGCAAAGTGCTTTATTTACTTATTTTTATTCATGTGATATCTGGGGAAATGATGGCAGAGAGATTTCCCAACCAAAGACTGGATCCGCAACCAACAAAATGAGCATCACCAGGGAACTTGTTACATACAAAACTTTACCCACAGACCCAGGCTAACCTAATAAGAACTTGAATCTTTACAAGATTCCTTGGCGAATAGTACATGAGAGTTCATTAAGCATTGCCCAAGGAAAGGTGATAGATTTGCTTAAGATATGTAAGCCTGTAATGAAAAGAGCCAAAACTGAACAACAACAATGAAAAGAGATCCCAGCCCTATGTTCCTGAGCCCAAATGTGGCATTGCTATAAATGTGACATACAGAACAGCAACAACAAAATCACCTGGCAAATTTTTGGTGCTAGCCTCAGATAAATAAATAAAAATCAATCACCAAATGAAAAACAAGATCTGCAGGTGAACCCAAGAGGTCAAGGTGTGTTTAGGGGGAGGGGGGGGAGTAATTGTGCATGTCTCAGTTTGAGAACATCACTCATGTAGTACACATATGCTAAGTTCAAGGAAGTACCATCTCACATCATTCCTTCCTTTCTAAGCCCTACATCTCCTGTTGTATCTAACTCATTGTTCCCTCTGAACATAAGTTAATAAGTTAATAGCCAATTCATCCTCCTTTTTCCAACTGGTCTAATTCTCTCTCTCTCTCTCTCTCTCTCTCTCTCTCTCTCTCTCTCTCTCCCCTCTTCCCTTTCTCTCTCCCCTTCTCCCCCTCTTCTCCCACTTTCTCCCTCTCCCCCTCTCTCCCTCCATCTCTCTCTATTGCTTACTCTGTATTCATTTTTCAACCAACAGCTCTTTTCATGTTTCAGATAATGACTTCATTGTAGTATTTCAATGGATGTCTCGCAGCCTCTTACATAAGACAATTATTCTCACATGCCCTTAATAGATCTCCCACCCGTCTCCTACGAGTGTGTTATGTTAAACATCACGAGGAATCATCGGAGAAAACCCATCAAAGAAAGCAGATGGGTCTCTAGGTTAAGTTTCTGTCTCTATCAACAAGATCAAAATGAGAGTGTGATTCAAGATCTCTCCACACTAAACATTCATTAAGCTCCTTATGCCCTAAGCCATCTTGTAACTTAGAAAGTAGTTAGTAAATGAAAGTGTCATGAAATCAGACTGAGGATACATGGGCCAAGGCAGTTTTTCAGAGCCTGGAAGCAGTTCTTTGAATGGTTAACAAACATCCCCAATGTGAAGTCATGAGCAAGAACTGTGAGGTCACCTAGGAAAGATTTCAGGTAGAGGTCCATATTTTTTTGAATTGCCTCAAGGTAGGAACATAGTAGGTATTTGTGGACTTCAAATGACCTCCATCTTCTAAGAAATTGGATAGGTGGGTTCCATTGCAATCAGGTCTCTTATACTGAATTCAGTGCCTTGTCTAGGTGCTCAGATCCCTACTTTAAAATTTCCTGCTGTGATTCTAACCATGAGTGAACCTCAAAATTATTCGTGTGATATTATGGAAAGTTTGTCCTTAGCGGCCTTCCCTAGAGACTATATTTTTGATCTATAG
The DNA here is from genome assembly GCA_019843965.1 of Rhynchomys soricoides. Lineage (NCBI taxonomy): Eukaryota > Metazoa > Chordata > Mammalia > Rodentia > Muridae > Rhynchomys > Rhynchomys soricoides. The sequence goes on from JADRCH010000061.1 coordinate 8,457,112, forward strand.
CAAACCCTGGATATTTTATTATCTTTTATTATTTTGCTTTCCCCCTCCCCAAAGTAATACTAATGAGGAATCAGAGGCGAGAATCACTGTAATATGAAAATATGCTGATTTTCATATTAGAAAGTCTTATAAAGAAGCACCCTACTACAGTAGTTCTGGGTCCTTGGTGGAGCCCTTGATTTCTCTATTCCTAATCACTTCTGACATGCCTCTGCTGCTGCGTCACTCACCAACCTTCCATAACAAAGCTCCATGTGACTTCAGCTTTCATTACAGTTTTCTCTGGCCCACAAATGACTTCTTGATGAACAAACAAATACCAGTTCCTCCTTGTAATAATCTCTACTTACACCCTATATTCTGCCTCTATTAACTCAACAAATATTTTTACTTTATATTTTGTGTTAGGCATGAGTATAAAGACTGTATGAAGAGGCTCTAAGTTATCATAATCACCTATCTTAAAGTAAAAGCCTGGACATAATAAATGAAGCCATTCAAAGACCAGAAACTGATACTGGCATACAGCTTTGACAACATAAACTCATCGTTGTCTAGAAAATAAGAGACAAAATAAAGGGCAGCAGTATTGTACAGCATGGAGATCTTGCATTGCTAAGGGAAAAAGACACCTAAGGAGTGTGTATCCCAGTCTCTCTTACTTCATCTCTCAGCAAGAATGATGACGATAGCAAGAACAAGATTTCTGTACATCAGTCAAAACAAGATCTAATGCTACTTTATAAAAAGAAAAGTACCACATTTTTACACAATGGAATACTACTCAGCGATTAAAAACAATGACTTCATGAAATTCGCAGGCAAATGGATGGATCTTGAAAATATCATCCTGAGCGAGGTAACGCAGTCACAAAAGAATGAACATGGTATGTACTCACTGTTAAGTGGTTATTAGCCCAAAAGTTCGAAATACCCAAGAGTCACTTCACAGAAACAGTAGGGCGGAGTGTGAGGTCCCAGATGGAGGACTTGGAGAAAGGACTGAAGGAGCTGAGGGAGTTTGCATCCCCAGAAAGGCAGCAACAGTGGCAACTGGCCTGACCATCCTCCCCCCCACCATCCCCCCGATATTCCTGGAGACTGATCCATAACCAAAGAATATACATGGAGGGACCCATGGTGCTGGCCACATATGCGGCAGAGGAGGGTCTTGTTATCCATCAGGGGGAGGAGAGGCCCTTGGGCCTGAGGGTATTAGATCCCCCAGTATAGTAGAATGCCAAACAGGGAAGACAAGAGTGGGTGGGTGGGTGGGTGGGGGAATACCCACATAGAGGCAGGGGAGGGGGGAGGGAATAGGGAGGTTCCAAAGGGGAGATCTGGAAAGGGGAAAACATTTGAAATGTAAATAAAGTAGAAAAAATAAAAATAAATAAGTAAATAAATAAATCCGAGAGCTGTGTATGTACTGGTAGGGCTAAATAAAGAGAAAGAAAGAAAGAAAGAAAGAAAGAAAGAAAGAAAGAAAGAAAGAAAGAAAGAAAGAAA
>JADRCH010000061.1:8461814-8503935 GCA_019843965.1 Rhynchomys soricoides
CTCTCTCTCTCTCTCTCTCTCTCTCTCTCTCTCTCTCTCTCTCTCTCTTCTCTAGCTCAGTGTAGCCCAATAATGCCTGTTAAATGGATTACTACTGCCAGCAAATGCTTGTTAAATGAATGATTCTATCAATCAATGAAGAGGCACTGAAGACGTATATTCCTGGCAGCAATCCTGTCATGACAAGACTATGCAATTAAAAAACCAAATTAGTATCTAACAACTTGAACTCCTGTGTAATATACCAAGAAGCCTCTTTGAATGGGAGGGGCACCTGTCTAGAGCAGCAATATAATAGTTAAATCCACTTCATCATTAAGTATTTAATTATGCATTCTTACCTACTCTTTTGAGGAGGTGCTGATCTTAATAACTAGATTACATTAGGAGAGAATTCAGATGCTTAAAGTAACAGAAGGAGAAATTTGAAGTTTAAAAGTAAGTAACATTTTGTGCAAACCACACAAACCTCTGAGCCCTATTAAAATCACTGATAAGTAATCTCGGAAAAACATTCTCTAGTAATGGCTGACTGGGCTCTTGCAGCAAAGCAAATTGTTTTTTCTTGGCAAACGTCCCACAAGCAATAGGCAGCAAGAAATTGTTTGTTCTACGTGTGCAAGTTCTTGTGAGCATCTACAATTCTAATGCCAAATTTGGTTCTATCTCAGAAGCCACTTCAACTGTGAAGAAAATTGCCAGAAACTTTACCAGGACAATGAGTGAGTCTCAGCAGGTTCCATGGTTTCCAGAAGGAATCCTCATGTGTTACCTGTGGCTACTTTAGAAAATCACTTTCCATTTGCTTAAGAGAGCTTTAAAACTATTTTTCTTGGAGTGAATTTGTTTGTGTTTATCAGAATGTGCATGGGCTCATGAGCACCAAGGCACAATGGTGAAGGCAATTTGTGTGATTTTTTTCTCTCCATCCTCTTTGGCTTTTTGGTATGGGATTCAGAGATCAAACTGAGTTGACCAGTGTTTTTGTGTGCTTGTAGTCATTTTGTAAACATGCATCTCACTAAAGACGTACTGCTTGCCCCTCATAGTAGAATAGAAAATAACTTAAACTAAGAAGGAATTAGTATCAAAAGAAGAAACAGAAGCAATGGACGTTGGAGCTATGTGATGGGTTATTGGAAAGTCTACAGTTGCCTCTCTAGCTTTGTGAGGCCAGAAAACAATTGAAAACGTAAATGTAAGTGGACTTTGAATGGAAGAAGAGGTATACAAATGAGCCACTGGAATTCCAGCAATCAAAGGATTTTATTTGATAAACTTATGAGAGAAGAGTATGGTTGCAAATAAGGGAAAGCCTATAAGAACTAGGAAGAGTTAAGGTTAGCTTCCTTGATTACATAGGCACACTTTGTATGGAAGTATGCAGTGAGTATTTTGAGAGCCATTCTCACTTATTTATTGGGTGGTGAATAGTGACCTTCCACTGAGCAACGTATAAGTAACTTTAGAAACGTGCTGCTTTTCGGGGTAATATTGTGACTTAAAACTGACATTTAATGTTTGTCTTTTTTATACCAAGAGCAAAGAAAGGTTGGAGCAGGGTTAGCTGGAAGCAACATAGTCATCAAGTTGTGCAGATGCTCAGTTCTAGAGGCTTCCTGTGGGATGGCACAGCTGGAAGGGAGACTGGGAGTCTGACAGTGTATGTCGAGCTGGCATTTCTTGGTAGCTATCAAACTAACTTGCTCAATTGCTGTCATCCCTCTGCTGCATCTGTTCTAGAAACTGGACTGAGGAAGGTCCTTTGCTTAGCTAAGGGGGAATATTAATGAAGTTGGCTTACTAAGGGTGGGGAGGTTATGTGGTGATGAGGCAAGAAAACTAAGAAACAGATTCCCATCCTGTCTTCAACAATTCTTTTCAAAGGGGGGGGGGATAAGGTTTATTATTATTATTATTTAAAAGACTATATATAGAGTCTCTTATTTTATGATTCCTCCAATTTATATATATATATATATATATATATATATATATATATATATATATAAACTTTTTCCTCACAGTATTTTAGTTTTAAAGCAAAATCAGAAAAAGAGTCAAATAACTTAAATGAGAGCATCAAAATTGCTGAACAATTGCCAGATGGAGGTGGTGCTCAGGGGGCACAGGCAGGTTGATCTCTGTGAGTTCGAGACCAGTCTGGTTTTTGAAGGGAACTCCAGGACAGCCAATGCTACACAGAGAAACTCTATCTCAAAAACCAAAAGCAAAAAACAGTACAATAACAAAAAGGGCTGAAAAGTTAAGAAACACCATCAAAGCTGTGAGATAAAAAGCCATTAAAATTTCACTGACATACTGTAACATTTACTATTTTAAATCTGTTGTTAAATTATACCTTTAAATGTTCAGCATTCTATAAATATGAAATCATTTTAATATTTGTGTGGTGTTTGAATATGTTTTCTGTATGCGTGTGTGCATGTGTGTGTATGTGTGCATGTGTGCATCTGTGTGCGTGTGTGTGTGTGTGTATGTGTGTGTGTGTGTGTGCATGCATGCACACACACACACACTTGAGTATATTTGTCATGGTAGGGAAACAGGTGTAGGTCTTAGGTGGCCACATACCTTATTTTCAGACACAGGGTTGCTCATTGAGCCTAGAGCTCATCCATTTTGTTAGAGAGCCCCAGGTATCCCCCTGTCTCTGAACCCCCAGGTCTAAGGCTATAGGTGCATATTGCTATGACTGACTTTTAAATGGGTGACAGAAATCCAAACTTAGGTTCTCATGCTTGTATGCCAAATATTTTCCACTGAGCTATATCTCCACACCTAATTATTATTTTATGAAATGAAATAATCAGAATGGTTATACTGATTTAATAATCAGAAAAATTATGTTGATTCATAATCAATTTTGAGAGTCTATTCTGGATTTATCTTTATCCCTTAATGAATTTTACTTTCCATTTTTATTATCCATGTACTAAATGCTAGAAGTAGAAATTCTTTATATTTAGTGTGCTGAAATTATAGTATTTCTGCTTATGGCTATGCAATATGGTATCTCCTAACAGATGAATGTTTCGCTCAATGGTTATAAAATACAGAAGAATCTATTTGGTATGGGAAGAAACTACCAATCTTGAAATATGTCTATAAAGGGAGTAGAAGGGAAAAAATTCCATGAACTGTATATAGCTAGAAGGAATGCTTCAATGTGGCAAAATTCCAAAAAATGAAATCCAAGTAGAGAAGCAGAAAAAAAAGCATTAAGATACCCTCAAAAATGAATTATGCCTCTCCAGGAAACTATAATGTCTGGGAAGCACTATTTGCAAAAATCAGTGTCCTGGAAGTCATCCCACTGCAAATTCAACCTCTTTCGACAAAAGTAGAGCTGTTTGCTGCATTAACTGCATGTTGTGAACACCACTTCTGTCTTATAATGGAAGAAATGTGAAAGAGGGGTTAAATGCTCAGAGATTTGCCTTGCACACATACTCTGTGGAAGACATCCCCAGATTCCTGACTAAGATGTCTCCAGGAGCCTGCTTATTCTCTTTGTCAAGGAATCAGACTGCACAGTACTGTGAACCTACTTCATCTTCTAGACTACTCCAGAATCTAAGGTGAGGAACAAATGATGACAAGCTTATTATTGATAGATTAACCACAACAATCCCTGCCCAAATCCCAGAGAAATGGTGAAAAACCCCAACATTTACTGCTGTTTACTTTATCCTTAACTGTTAAAATTTCAGAAATTGGAAACATTGCCAAATACAAAAACCTATTTATGACATCAATAGTAAAGGTATATATTCTCTCCATGTGACACGGTCTTTATATGACTGGTACCTAGAACAGACTGGTTGTAGCCGTCCAGCAGTCATGGATGAACTGGGTTACCTGAAAGGGGGTCTAGAAATGAAAAGGTTGAGGTGTGAGAGAAGGATGAAGCCAAGACAAAGTTTCTGATCAAGGCACAAAGTTTAAATTCAGCACTGCTGTTATATAGGAAAAGTCCACAAAACCCATCCTTTGTTTCAGATGGATTGAATTGCAAAGCAACCTTAACAGGCAGTCTACTCCAGTAAGAAATTGCAGGTATAGCAAGGCAGAAGGCTCCACCTAGATCCAACTGTGGCAAACACTTAAGGTCTATTTAGCCTGGTTAAGGCTGGGGGAAGGACACAACTGGTAGATCCTGCTGACTGTTTCAGTCTATGCAAAGGGCAAAAGGCATGAGGCATTAGGATCTCAGGCTTTAGGATCAGCATAAGCATATACACATTCTTGCACATTTCTTAAGAAAAATCACTTCTTAAAGGCTATTTTTTTTCTCAGTACTGGGTAAAACATGAACACAGTGCCTTCTGTATACTACACAAGCAGTTTAACAGTGAGCTATATCCCACTAAATTGCTGACTTCATGAAGCTGGCCCTTGAACTCATGAACCTCCTCCCTCAGCCTTTCAAGTACTTTGATGATATGCAGCATCCTACCTGGCTCACCATAATCTTTAGAAAGATAAATGGACCTTCTGATTAACAGTAGCATTTGTTCTAATGGCATGGCTGATATCACTTTCCATATATGAAGCTTTAGGGAAATTACATAAAGTCTCTTTATTTTAATGTCCTCACATGAAATCAAAATTGCTTCCATCAAATAGCATTATTATGATGTTAATTCAGTTACTATTTAGGAGTATCTTTACAAGGCACAAGAAATATATCACATGCTTACTAAATGCAGAGTCTAACCCCACAGTGACTGTCCAAGAGCCTTAGCTTCATACCTCCTTCACATTCCTTCTTTGGTTTTGACCTTAAATAGCCAGAACTGTTAGACTTGAGTCTTAGTTGCCCACATTTATCTTCTGAGGACAATAATCGAGCATGCTATTGAGAACATCTTTCTACTTCACTGAAGATAGACTCTAGCCTTACTATGGAAATTCATAAAATTCCTTTTCACTCAACCAATTTCTTCAACTGTGAAGTGATTTGGGATATTCTAAAAGACTACTAGAGCAAAAACAGATATATTAGTATTTGTACTACCAAACTATTTTTTTAACCAAACTATTTTTAATAATAATTTCTAAAACCATGAGACTAGATCAAGTAGTAATATATTGTATCATTATATAATCCTGTAGTTTCTAAGTATCATTGTCGTAGGTTCCCAATTTTTGTGAACATAAATCTTTTACACATCATTATATAATTCTATAGTTTCTAAGTAGATTTGTCTTAGATTCACAATTTCTCATCAGCAAGTCTTCCAACTGTCATGGAGAAGCAAAAATAAATGAATCTAGATGGAGATATAGAATCAGATACATGTTTTAAACGTCTAAACTGACTTTGTCATTGAAGAATGGTTGCATATGAAAGACAGACGAGATTTCTGCTGATAGCCATGTTTCTGAGTCATGTTTCAGTTGTGTAATGTGCCCATGTTTACCACAAAAGAGAAAATGTAAAAGGCCATGAGAATGTTAATATCCTAAGAGGCACAAACCTAGCCTTTGGCTTGAATTTTTTCATAGCCCTTGGTAGATTCCAAGAAACATGATAGAGACAATTAATGGTTGGTACTATGAGTTTCCAAAACATGTTTTTAGTATTCTGAGATTGTTCTCAAGAAAGGTGACTCTAAGCACTGGTTGAATGGCCTCCACAGCACGCTTTCTTGGTAAGAGCCCAAGACTTGGGTATCAACCTCTGATAGGAAGAGGTTGAAACTTGGATCTTTTGGATGTTTTCAAATGTTGGATATACCTCTCTGTTCACAGAAAAACTGTCATGAAAGGTGTGCACCAAAGATCAGAGGGTTTAGAGCTTTCAAACTATGAAGCTAAGAAAAGAAATAGGCAAGCAACAAAACAGGGAAGATGCCATCTCCAGTGAGTGCACATCCCAGTTTTGAAGTGAATCAATAAAAGAAAAACACCGTTCTTCCATCTTAAAAGCTTATCAAAAGCAACCATCCTCAGACATGCTCAGCAAAGATTCCATGCTGCAACCTGGTTTCTTCTTTCATCCAATACATTAAAGAAGAAATGGAGGAAAAAATGATAGAGAGAAAGATGAAGAAGAAAATGAAATCTTGTCCCTGGAAACTAGGAAGCATACATATTCATATTTACCATGAATGAGCTCTCTAAGAGAGTGACAGGAACTCACAGGGCAAGCCCAGGACAGCAAGGAATTTATCTTTAATGTGAAGATCAAAGGTCCTGAAATCCCTTATCCAGCTTGGCTTTGGTGAGAATTATTTAATGTGATTTGTCTCAGGAAAGGTGAAAAAGAAAAATCCATATTGCCTTACAGAAAAGTAGATAAGAATATGAGTATGTCAGAAGAGTATCAACATCCCAGTGCACCCTGTAGGAAAAGACCACCCCTTTCTCTTGACTGGCAGTGGAAACCTTGCTCTCCTCCTGACTAACTTAATCAGCATTCTTTCCCTCTTTCCTTCTATGATTTCAGTTGATTGTATTCTCCCTTCCTCTCCTAGAAAGACCAGTACTAGAGATCTGATTTCTACAACCAAAACAACAAACAAACTAAAAAGAAACCTACTTATTTCCTGGTTAGAAATATCTTTCACAAACAATCCAGTGTCACAATCCTCCCCAGGAGTGTCAATCATTTTCCTGCAATCACTTCCAAGTTGCCAAGTTTGGTACCTTAAAAATGAATATTGCACATTATTGGACATTGTCTATTCATGGGGGGGGGGATAAAACCTATCTAGGAGGTAGTGAACTTAAAAGATTCAGATACAATTAAATCTTGTGGATAGATTTAAGGTTCCTTCATTTACAGAAGAATAGAGTATCTCCCTGGGAAAGGTAAAAATACTGCACAAGTGCACTCAAATTTAAAGATGCAAATGAATAAAACCTCAATAATGTTTACACCTTGACCACAGTACTTCATTTGCTGAATAAAAAATGTCCCAAATAATCTCATGTTTTTGAATACTTGGTGCCAAGTTGTGATGCTGTTTGAGGAGGTTATAGAAGGTTTAAGATTTACAGCCATGGTGGATAAAGCACCCCAGTGGAATGGGCTTTGAGATTTCAAAACCTCATCCTAGCCACAATTCTCAATCTGAGTTTTTTTGTGTGACAAATTGTGAACAGACAGCTTTCATCTCTGGATGTCAGCTGCCATGGATTACTCACGGTTATGAATTTCCTCTCTGGAATCATAAGCCAAAATAAATTTTTCTTCTGTAAGTCATGGTATTTTATCACAGCAAAAGAAGTAACTAGAACACATACTATTGCATATCTACTGGACGATTAAAAGTCAATATAGGGTGTTTCTGTCTGCAGCCAGAAAGCTGATCCTGTACCACAGGGCTCCACACCCAAATAGCACCAGGAGAGAGTTAGCCTCCCAGCAGTGCAGATAAGCCTGTGAGTGGGGGTAAAACCAGCACCTTTGCTCAGAGGGACTCGCCCAGAACCCTCAGGATACAGGACCTGAGGATGGCCTTCCAGTTTACTTCTATGGCCTGAGAGCTGATCCTGTGCCACAGGGCTCCATAACGAAATAGTGCCATGAGAGAGCTTGTCTCCTAGGAATGCCGACACACTTGAGAACACAAGCAAGACCACCACTTCTGTTCAAATTCCTGACTCAAGAGGGACCCATATCAGGACAAAGGAACCAAGGAAACATCTGAGGACAGGATCCTTCTGGTTTCTGTCTACACCCTAGAGCTGACACTGTATCACAGCCCTCCAAACCCAAATTCTACTCAGAGAGAGATGGTCTCCCAGGAGTACTGACATAGAGGCTTGCAGGAGGGACAACCACAGACAGAGGGAGCAGGACCAGCTAACACCAGAGATAAACAGATGGTGAAAAGCAAGGGCAAGAATTTCAGCAACAGAAACCAAGGTTACCTGGCATCATCAGAACCCAGTTCTCCCACCACAGTAAGCCCAGGATACCCCAACACACAAGAAAAGCAAGACTCAGATTTAAAATCACATCACATGATGATGATAGAAGACTTAAAGAAGGACATAAATAACTCCCTTAATGAAATATAAGAGAACACAGGTAAACAGGTAGAAGCCCCTAAAAGAGGAAACACAAAAATCCCTTAAAGAGTTACAGGAAAACACAAACAAACAGGCCAAGGAAATGAATACAAACATCCAGGGTCTAAAAATGGAAATAGAACAATAAAAAAAAAAAATTCACAAAGGAAACAAACCTGAAGATAGAAAACCTAGGAAAGAGATAAGGAGTCATAGATGCTAGCATCACTAACAGAATACAAGAGATAGATGACAGAATCTCAGATGCAGAAGATACTATAGGAAACATTGACACAACAATCAAATAAAATGCAAAATACAAAAAGCTCCTAACCCAAAACATCCAAGAAATACAGGACACAATGAGAAGACCAAACCTAAGGAAAATAGGTATAAAAGAGAGTGAAGATTCCTAACTTAAAGGGCCAGTAAATATCTTCAACAAAATTATAGAAGAAAACATCCCTAGCTTCAAGAAAGAGATGAACAAAAACATTCAAGAAGCCTACAGAACTCCAAATAGATTGGATCAGAAAAGAAAATTCCTCCTGTCACATAGTAGTCAAAACACCAAATGCACAAAACAAGGAAAGAATATTAAAAGCAGGAAAGGAAAAAGGTCAAGTAACATACAAAGGCAGACCTATCAGAATTACACCAGACTTCTCACCAGAGACTATGAAACCTAGAAGATCCTGGACAGATCTCATAAAGACCATAAGAGAACACAAATGCCAGCCCAGGCTACTACACACAGCAAAACCCTCAATTACCATAGATGGGGAAACCAAAATATTCCATGACAGAACCAAATTTACACAATATCTTTCCACAAATCCAGCTGTAGAAAGAATAATAGATGGAAAACACCATCAAAAGGAGGGAAACTACAAACTAGGAAAAGCAAGAAAGTAATCTTCTTTCAACAAACCCAAAAGAATAAAGCCACAGCAAAAAGAACAGGAAACAACTATCACTATTCCTTAATCTCTCTTAACATCAATGGGCTCAATTCCCCAATAAAAAGACATAAGCTAACAGACTGGATACGTAAACGTAAATATTCTGCATACAGGAAACACATCTCATTTTCAAAGACAAACACTTCCTCAGAGTAAAGGGCTGGAAAACAATTTTCCAAGCAAATGGTCCCAAAAAACAAGCTGGAGTAGCCAATCTAATATTGAATAAAATCAACTTTCAACTAAAAGTCATTAAAAAAGATAATGAAGGACACTTCATACTCATCAAAGAAAAAATCTACCAAGAAGAACTCTCAGTTCTAAACATCTATGCTCCAAATGCAAGGGAATCCACATTCACAAAAAAAACTTTATTAACCTCAAAGTACACATTACACCTCACACAATAGTAGTGGGAAACTTCAACACCCTACTATCATCAATGGACAGATCTTGAAAACACAAACTAAACAGAGACACAGTGAAACTAACAGAAGTTATGGACCAAATGGATTTAACAGATATCTATAGAACATTTCAACCTAAATCAAAAGACATTCTTGTCAGCACCTCATGGTATCTTCTCCAAAACTGATTATATAATTAGTCACAAAACAGACCTCAACAGACATAAGAAGATAGAAATAACCCCATGCCTCCTACCAGATCACTACGGATTAAGGCTGGTCTTCAATAACAAAAGCAACAGAAAGCCCACATACACACGGAAGCTGAACAATGCTCTACTCAATGATAACTTTGTCAAGGAAGAAAGAAAGAAAGAAATTAAAGACTTTCTAGAATTTAATGAAAATGAAGGCACAACATATCCAAACTTATGGGACACAATGAAAGCAGTGCTAAGAGGAAAACTCATAGCTCTGAGAGGCTCCAAAAGAAACTGGAGAGAGCATATAAAAGCAGCTTAATAGCATACCTGAAAGTTCTAGAACAAAAAAAAGTTAATACACCCAAGAGGAGTAGACAGCAGAAAATAATCAAACTCAGGGCTGAAATCAACCAAGTAGAAACAAAAAGAGCTATAGAAAGAATCAACAAAACCAGGAGCTGGCTCTTTGAGAAAAACAAAGAAATAGATAAATCCTTAGCCAGACTAACCAGAGGGCACAGAGACAATATCCAAATTACCAAGTTCAGAAATGAAAAGGGCAATATAGCAACAGAAACTGGGGAAATTCAAAAAATCATCAGATCCTATTACAAAGCCTATACTCAACAAACCTGGAAAATCTGGATGAAATGGAGAATTTTCTAGACAGATACCAGGTAGCAAAGTTAAATCAGGACTAGATAAGCCATCTAAACAGTCCTACAACACCTAAAGAAATAGAAGCAGTCATTAAACGTCTCCCAACAAAAAAAAAAAAAGCCCAGGACCAGATGGGTTTAGTGAAGAATTCTATCAGACCTTCAAAGAAGACCTAATACCAATATCCTTCATTCTATTCCGCAAATAGAAACTGAAGGAACACTACACAATTCATTCTATGAAGTCACAGTTACACTGATACCAAAACCTCAAAAAGAGTCAACAAAGAAAGAGAACTTCACACCAATTCCCCTAATGAATATCGATGCAAAAATACTCAATAAAATTCTCACAAACCGAATCCAAGAATACATGAAAACGACCATTCACCACAACCAAGTAGGCTTCCACCAAGGGATGCAGGAATGGTTTAATACCCAGAAAATCATCAATGCAATGCACTACATAAACAAACTCGAAGACAAAAACCACATGGCCATTTCATTAGATGAAGAAAAAGCGTTTGACAAAATTCAACTTCTCTTCATGATAAAAGGCTTGGAAAGATCGGGACTTCAAGGCCCATACCTAAACATAGTAAAAGCAATATACAGCAAACCAGTAGCCAACATCAAACTAAATGGAGAGAAACTTGAAGCAATTCCACTAAAATCCAGGACTAGGCAAGGCTGACCTCTCTCTTCCTATCTATTCACTATAGTACTTGAAGTTCTAGCTAGAGCAATTAGAAACAAAAAGAGGTCAAAGGGATACAAATTGGAAAGAAAGAAATCAAAATATCACTATTTGCAGATGATATGATCATATACTTAAGGAAGTCCAAAAACTCCACCAGAGAACTCTTACAGTTGTTAAACAACTTCAACAAAGTGGCCGGATATAAAATTATCTCAAACAAATCAGTAGCCTTCCTATACTCAAAGGATAGACAGGTTGAGACAAAAAATTAGGGAAACGACACCCTTCACAATTGTCACAAACAATATAAAGAATCTTGGTGTGACTCTAACCAAACAAGTGAAAGATCTGTATGATAAGAACTTCAAGTCTCTGAAGAAAGAAATTGAAGAAGAACTCAGAAGATGGAAAGATCTCCCATGCTTATGGATTGGCAGGATTAATATAGTAAAAGTGGCCATCTTGCCAAAAGCAATCTACAGATTCAATGCAATCCCCATCAAAATTCCAATTCAATTCTTCATAGAGTTAGAAAGAGCAATTCTCAAATTCATATGGAATAATAAAAAACCCAGGATAGCAAAAACTATTCTCTACATCAAAAGAATTTCTGAGGGAATTAGCATCCCTGACCTCAAGCTATACTACAGAGCAATAGTGATAAAAACTACATGATATTGTTACAGGGACAGGCAGGTAATTCAGTGGAATAGAATTGAAGACCCAGAAATGAACCCACAAACCTACAGTCACTTGATCTTTGACAAAGGAGCTAAAATCATCCAGTGGAAAAAATACAGCATTTTCAACAAATGGTGCTGGTTCAAGTGGTGGGCAAAATGTAGAAGAATGCAAATTGATTTATTCCTATCTCCCTGTACAAAGCTCAATTCCTAGAAGATCAAGGACCTCCAAATATAACCAGATACACTGAATCTAATAGAAGAAAAAGTTAGGAAAAGTCTTGAACACAAGGGCACAGGGGGAAAGTTCCTGAATAGAACACCCATGGCTTATTTATGCTCTAAGATCAAGAATCGACAAATGGGTCCTCGTAAAGTTGCAAAACCTCTGTAAAGGAAAGGGCACTGTCAATAGGACAAAATGGCAACCAACAGATTGGGAAAAGAGGGCTATTATCCAATATATTCAAAGAACTCAAGAAGTTAGACTCCAGAGAACCAAACAAAAACAAAAACAAAAACAAAACAAAACAAAAAAAAAAACCCTATTAAAAAATAGGGATCAGAGCTAAACAGAGAATTTTCAACTGAGGAAACTCGAGGGGCTGAGAAGCTCCTAAAGAAATGTTCCTTAGTCATCAGAGAAATGCAAATCAAAACAACCCTGAGATTCCACCTCACACCAGACAGAATGGCTAAGATCAAAAACTCAGGTGACCACAGATGCTGACAAAGATGTGGAGAAAGAACAATCCTCCATTGCTGGTTGGATTGCAAGCTGATACAACCACTCTGGAAATCAGTTTGGCAAATCCTCAGAAAACTGGACATAGTATTACCTGAGGAGCCAGCTATACCACTCCTGGGCATAGACCCAGAAGATGCTCTAACACGTAATAAGAACACATGCTTCACTATGTTCATAGCAGCCGTATTTATAATAGCCAGAAGCTGAAAACAACCCAGATGTCCCTCAACAGAGAAATGGATACAGAAAATGTGGTACATTTACACAATGGAATACTACTCAGCTATTAAAAACAATGACTTCATGAAATTCGCAGGCAAATGGATGGAACTTGAAAAATAGTATCCTGAGTGAGATAACCCAGTCACAAAAGAACACACATGGTATGTACTCACTGATAGTGGATATTAGCCCAAAAGCACAGAATAACCAAGATTCAATTCACAGACCATATGAAGCCTATGAAGAAGGAAGACCAAAATATGGATGCTTCAGTGTTTCTTAGAAGGGTGAACAAAATACTCACAGGAGGAAATATGGAGACGAAGTATGGAGCAGAGACTGAAGGAAAGGCCATCCAGAGACTACCCCACCTGGGGATACATCCCATATACAGCCACCAAACTCAGACATTTATTGTGGATGCTGGGAAGTGTTTGCAGATGGAAGCATGATAAGCTGTCTCCTGGGAGACTCGAGGCAGAGCCTGGCAAATTCAGAAGTGGATGTTCGCAGCCAACCTTTGGACTGAGCGTGGAGTCAGGGGTGAAGGAGTTGGAGAAGGGACTGAAGGAGCTGAAGGGGTTTGCAGCCCGATAGAGGGAATAACTGTGTCAACTGGCCAGACACCCCGGAGCTCCCTGAGACTGGACCACCAACCAAAGAGTATACATGGAGGGACCCATGGTGCTGGCCGCATATGTGGCAGAGGAGGGCCTTGTTGGCCATCAGTGGAAGGAGAGGCCCTTGGGCCTGAGGGTGTTAGATGTCCCAGTATAGGGAATTGATAGGGAGGGAAGTCAGGACTGGGTAGGTGGGTGGAGGGAGCATTCTCATAGAGGCAGGGGGAGGGGAGATAGGATAGGGGTTTTCCAAAGGAGAGACCTGGAAAGGGGGAAACTTTTGAAGAGTAAATAAAATAAATATCCGGGGGGAAAAAAAAGTCCGTATAGGGTGAGTCACAATCACCTGTTACTCCAGCTCCAGGTTATCAGCAGGCCTTTTCTGGACTATGTAGGTTCCTGCACTCTCATAACCATATACCCAAGAGTAGTACACAGATACATAAACACATAATTAAAGTAAATAAATACATTAAAAATGAAAATAGTTCCACTCTGTTCTCTCTTCTCCTCCTCCTCCTTGTTCCTCACTCCTATTACTATAATTTCCTGCCTGCCTTCCTTCCTTCTTCCCTTCTTTCTTTCCATCCATCCTTCCTTCCTTCATTGCAGTCTTTAATTCCACTTGGAATTATTTTTTGAGAATATTGAGCCTCTTTTCTATCACCAACTCACTACCACAGAATTCCACTTCACAAGCAAGACTGGCTAGAAAGCCAACTTGGCTTAGCCGTGTGATATAAGGGAATTATTTAGAGGGTGACTTACTTTGCTTTGAAAACAAGCATTGCCTGATGAAATGCTACCTGTTCCTCCCCTTGGTACTGTTTCCTGGCCTTTGCTCTTCCAGAGTCACTCGCTTATAGAGTAAACATCAGTGATGTTGTTTTTCTAGCTGGACCAAAATTTCTTTTGCTTCATTGCGAGAACACATCAATCACAGCTTTATTGTAATCAACTGGAAAGTTTTTTGTTGTTATTACTTGAACTAACAACTGCAAGTCAGAATTTCACAATCACAAATGAACACACCTATCATAGGGCTAACAAACAGCAGACACATCCTCTTACATTAGGAAAAATATTATATTAATTATATTAAAGAAGAGTTTCTAAAAAGACACTTCATGAAGTACAATTTTAGATGATAACATATGCACATAATATAACATAATAAAATAAAATAAAAACATGTATCTCCGTTAAATTCATGGCCTTTAAGCTATAACTGCATTCTTATTCAGATAACTTAGGAAAGAAAACAAAAGCCTAAAATATATTTGAATAAATAGAAAGTCGAAGGCATGCAACTTACGTAAAACTAATGAAACCATGCTGATTCTGATTCTATATTTAGAAAACCATGCAGTAAACTCTTCTTCCTACACTCACAAACAGGTCAATGATTTTTTTTTTTTTTAAGAAAACCTGCAGAGTTTATAAGAGGCTTGAATGTTTCATTTTACCAGGAACTCAAGATTTGTTTTTTTGTGTGTTTTGTTGTTGTTGTTGTTTGGTTTTGCTTTTATTGTTTGTTTTGTTGTTGTTCTTTGTTTTTTGTTTGTTCATATTTTTGTTTTTTCTCAATTTTGTCTACGTGTTTTCCTTTCCAAATCTTGGAATCAAATCCAGAGCTGGGCACACTATCCAAGCTTCTACCGCTGAACTACGTCACTTCACCTCCTCAGTCCTACAGTCTGCCCTCAATAGTAGCTCCAGTGAACGTGAACAAACATTGTAATGTTATCCAATGATTCATTTCAAAAAGAAACCAAAACTAGAGACTGTCACCAGTCTGTGTAGCCCACTCCTGGAATTTTGATATATTAGAAGTTCTTTACTTTTAAGAAAAGTCTTTTACTTTTTCTTCTGTAAAATATGTTTGGTTATATTGCTGTCTTTATTTTGTATTCTGTTGTCTTTATAAGCCATGATAGCAGAAATTGCTGGTTTTACCTAGTGGAGTTTCCTATGGAATAAATCCTTTTGATTAAATGGAAAGGAAGGAGTAATACATTTCCTAGAAACAAGTATTTCCACTTCTCCATTCATACAAGCCCTCCAGAGCAATTCCTTCTCTTGGACTCCTTTAATGAGAATTACATTGCTTTGAACACACATCTTCTCTCTTCAGAGCGTTAAGCTTCTATGACTAATGTTCCTTCCAGAATAGGCAAAGATCCTCCTTGACTTCATGATGAACTTGCATGGGTAGTTTAGAAAACACTACAACTTAAGTGAACTAAATTTACCTTAAAATCAAAATCCCGAATCATAGCAGATTCTACAGAACTCAGCCTTCCTCCCCATGTCTGTGCTGTGAAAGAGCTGGGTCTGGTTGACCACTGAGAACTAGAACATGCTATGCTACACAAAGGTTTGTATTCCCATGGCTGGCATCAGGGTGATGACAGGAAAGCTGCTGATGTACAAAATGACTCTGTTTACCATAGTAGTTGGCTCTTCACAGGCTAGAGGAAGCCAGCTCTGAAACACAGCCAAGTAGGGTTTTTCGCCTACTGAGGTCTCAGAAACTCCCACTAAACATTGAAACAAAAACTAGACAGTCTTGTTACCTTGTACATTGGCGTTTATTTGTGACACATTTGCTATACCTTTATAAAGTTAACTGTGACCTTTGGAGTAAGCTTTTGTCAAATGGCCAGTATTTTGAAATATTACAACCCATTGCACGAGTGATTCCAGACTGACTAAGCAAGCATCTGATCCTTCCAACTTACAGATTCTGTTGATCCATTTTTCACATAGCCCCATCATGCAAGTATTCTGAAAACAAAGAAATTCAGATACTGTTGTGGTTTGCTATGTTTTCCTCTCTGGTCCTCTCCTTTCTCCTCCCCCTTTCTGGCGGCTCACTCTCCCTCCCTCCCCTCCCCTCTACTCATCCCACTCCCAAATATGGTGCAATAACACATTCTTTTACTGAAGCTACAGAGTAGTTAGTCATTGCTAGTCATGTTTTTAAATGCTCCACTCACTGACGAAAACAAGTGATATGAAATGCTGAAGAAACCTCAGGGGCATTCCAAGCATTTATGGACAAAAAGTCAAGACTTGTGGTATTTTCCTCCAAGATGCATGTGAGCTGAATCAAAGAGACAGAAGAATTTAACCTTCAAACTTTCAAGACAAAAACAAATGCCTCCTGTTGCCAGTCTCTGAGCTTGGTATCGCTGAAGAAGCATACATCTGTGTAAGACCTCATTATCTTATCTACACCTTTAATGTGGTTTCCAAACAGCCCTTTTTAATCATGTTTCAGAAGGCCTTTATTCAGGTTCTAGCTTAAGCTTCTTAAGCCCTATTCTGATTCTGTCACATCTCTGCCTAAAAACATCATTAGCTTTCTTCTGCTTAATTAAGTGCTTAACATTAATATTTATAATTTAGCTTTACTAATTTGTAGCTTTATTTTCTGTGATATCCTTATATATTTCTATTGTCTAATGTCTTTAAATCTTGTCACTGAGGACATGAAAGGTTAAGTATTTGTTGTTATGGATTGCTCTGTGCCTGGAAGAATCTTTAACAGAGTACCAGACCTCTACTCAATAGCAGCCAGTAACACCTCAATAGTTATGTCAACCAATACTGCATCCAGACATAATACATTTGTCCCTAAGAAGCAACAAACAACACATGAGGAGGAGGGTGAGAGGCATTATTCTAATGAAATCAAAGGAGATTATTGACACTTCCAAAGCCTTTAATGTGTGTATATATACATATATGTGTGTGTGTGTGTGTGTGTGTGTGTGTGTGTATGTGTGTGTGTGTTGCTAACAGGTGCTTCTCAAATACTCTGACCTTCCATCCATACCTTTTAGTATCTCATACACATATTTTAGGACATGTAGGGCTTCTTCCACAAAATCTTCCACATCTAACTATGTATAAATTAGTCATATATTCCCTTTGGACTTATAGGATTCATATTGATCTCTGTAGTCATTTGTCCTTGAAATGTCCTGATTCATTCAGCAGTTCATCAGTTACAGAGTCCTAAGAATTATAAAGACATGAGCCATAGAGTTCACACAATAGACTCAGGCCTTGTCCTGTGCATTAGGACCAGAGTTCTGAGCAACACTAAGTGCTTAGTCTAACTGACAGCTGCAGGGAAAGGGAACCATGAATGAGTGGAAGAAGTAATAATAAATGACTAGACTTTTTAACATATCATTAACACAAAGAAACAAGTAGAATAATATCTGTACATAGAAACTATTTTTATAGAGAAATGGGGTGTATCGCTGACTTATGATATTTAAGCTAAAGATTAAAGTATTAAAATGATTCATCCTCTGGTCCATGCAGTGTTACATGGATAGGAGTGTTTGGTCATTGATGACCTGAGTTTGATATGGAGAACCCATCTGGGAGAAGGATATAACAGACTACCTCAATGTGTGCTCTGATCTCCACAAGTCCTGGAGTACACACACATGTGCACACGCGTGCGCGTGCACAAACACACACACACACACACACACATAAGTGCAATAAATAAAATTTTTAAAAAGATGTGCTTTGACTCTTGTCTGTAAAGGATTATAGGATCTATTACTTTCCTCTCAGAGATAATACTACTTCTTCATTCTAGAAGGTTTTGCATACATCATCAAAGCATTAGGGAAGTCAGGTTAGGGAGATGACTCAGTGGTAAACTGTATGCTTAGGCAAGCATGAGCATGTGATTCAAATCCCCTGAACCCAGGTTACAAAGTCAAGCACATGTTTAATCTTTGCACTGAAGGCATGGAGACAGGAGCATTCTAGGGACTCACTGGTACACACTGTCTCAAATAAATAAGTAAGTAAGTAAATAAATAAATAAATAAATGGAGTATGATTGAAGAGGACATTCTCATGCCAACCTTTGGCTTATACACACACACATGCTCTAACATAGATGACTGCACCCTTACACACATAGCTGCACACTAAAAGACATGACACACAAAAAAGCATCTAATGAAGACGTGGGTTATTGACCAGTCATCCCGGATACCGAAGACTCCTGGCTGTTACTTCAGTGTATCATAAAGATATCATTCTTTCCTATGTTGTGTCATAGCATCAGAAAAGTAAAGACATGCTATTTTTATATAGGCTTGAAACAGACATTTATGTATGACAGTTGAATATCACTAAAGGACTAGCAACTTATGAGCCCCAAAGAGAGCCTTTCTATACTTGCCAAACGCTAGACACTAGAAAAAACCTACTTTATATGAGCTGAGTCAGAAATGTGTGGGATGTACTGAAGACAGTCTGAGGAGAGGATGCGGCTCACACAGGAGTTCTGTGAGAAAAGGCTCATGGCTCATGCAATGCAGGAAAGCTATCCCAAAGATGGTGCATCTTCTGCCAACGATTTGTTCCTTTGTCCCAGTTTCTATCTCTATGGCTGTGATCTCAATGGACCTGTTCTTAAGTTTGTCAGTGATCCCATTTTGCCTTACTGCCTTTTGGTGTGAAGCAAATGCAACCTCTAGCTACCCCTGTCCTCAGGAAATCAGTCTTCTTCCTTCTTCTCTCATTCTCCACTAAACTTGGAACTCATTGAGGACAAGGATGGGTCTGACACATCTTCATATTTTGAATACAAATGGAAGTTAAACTACAGGAAACTAATGAATATTTGTCAATAACAGAGAGTGCAGTAAGAATAGACTTTGGATGAAAATTTTTCACAGCAATCTTTAATCAATGATGAATGTGACTTGTTACATGTATTATACCAACATTATCAAGTGTCTATGTGTCCAGAGATGAAAATACCTGGGCCCAATCTTATAAAGTTTATGGTCTAGATCAAAACCCAAACACTAATCAGATGATTGAATCAGGAAATAATGGCATTCCAATTTTTGTCTGAGTTTTAAAGATGGCCTCCTTAATGTGAAAGGATAAAAACAAAGACCTACAGAATAAGTAAATTAAGTTTGAAGGCCAGAACTAGGACTCAAACCAGGGCCTTGCACATACCAGATAACCAGGTAACAACTCTACCTTTGTGCTACATCCCCAGACCAGAGCAAGTAAATTTTGAAAATAAAATTTTTATCTTGTCTCTAAATGTCAAATTCATTCCTAGTAATACTGGACTAATACTATTGATACTTCTTTGGAAATTAATTTAAGAAATATGTGTGAGGTGAATGCTATAGAAAAAAAATTTCAATGCTCAGAAATCCCATTCTCCAATAATAAATGGAGAATGAAGGCAGCTAAATAGGGAGAATTGCATAAGAAATATCTTGTCATGTGATAAGTTATATCCCACTTCCTTCAAAATATACTGAAAAGTAAAATTCCCATGCATAGCAATGTGACATTTTGGAAAGGCAAAGGTTTAAGGGAGCCGTTGTTGTTGCTGCTGTTGCTGCTGTTGCTGCTGTTGTTGTTTGTTATTCCATAGCTTACATATGAACTAGCTCTCACAGGCTATGTTGTGGATGCTCAGCCCAGCTTGTCAGGATATTTTGATAGCTGTGGGACATTAGGAGCTAGGGCTTGGCTAGCTGAAGTAAGTTAGTAGAGATAGGCCTTTACAGACTGTACTCAAACCTCTTTTCCATAGTTTCTATACTTCCTGTCTTCTACCACACTCTACTGGCTAGTTTTGTGTGTCAACTTGACACAAGCTGGAGTTATCACAGAAGAAGGAGTGTCAGTTGAGAAAATGCCTCCATGAGATCCAGCAGTAAGGCATTTTCTCAATTAGTGATCAAGGGGGGAGGGCCCCTTGTGAGTGGTACCATCTGTGGGCTGGTAGTCTTGGGCTCTCTAAGAAAGCCAGCTGAGCAAGCCAGGAGAAGCAAGCAAGCCAGTAAGGAACATCCCTCCATGGCCTCTGCATCAGCTCCTGCTTCCTGACCTGCTAGAGTCCCAGGCCTGACTTACTTTTGTGATGCAAAAGGAAGCAGCATGGAAGTGTAAGCTCAATAAACCCTTTTCTCCCCAACTTGCATCTTGGTTATGATGTTTGTGCAGGAATAGAAACCGTGACTAAGACACGTACCAGAAGTGGGACATTCTTGTGACAACCTGACCATGTTTTGGGGAGGACTGTGGAAGGACTTTGGAACTTTGAGCTAGATGAGCCAATAGGATGTTAAAAGCTATGTGGGGTGTTCTGTAGGAGCTTGGAAGATAATGTTGAGAACAGTGCAGAAGATGGAGGCCTGGCTTGTGAAATTTCAGAGGGAAGATTAAAGACTCTTATCAGAGCCATTGTTAGTTTGATTTAAGATTCTGTGGTTTTGTTTAGCTGGGGCTGAAGAAATCGGCTGTGATTAACAAGATACCAGGACTACTAAACAAAAACCATTGCATTGCTGGAACAATTGATGCTGATTAGCTGGAGCTAAGATACTAGTGGTGATTAAGAAGAGACCAGCATCATTGGGGTGAAATCTTCTGAGAATTATTTTCTGACAGCACAGAGGCTACATTCCAGAGATAGCCAGGGTTGTACCTTGTGCTGTGGCTGGACTTGATAATGTGTAAGAATCACCCAGATGGTACTGGTTTTGAAGGCATGAAGGAGTTGTGAAGAGCAGCTGGGGCCTAGGCACTGTGAGAGACTTCAGAAGGCCATTGGTGAAGGTGCAGCCTCAGTTGCATTGATAGCCCTAGACTGAAGGGGTCATGCAAAGAAAGTGAGGCTTGGCACCATGTAGAGAGCCTATGAGAGGCTATTGGTAAACCTAGTTGCAGTGGAAGACAGCAGTGTTTTGGAGATGCCAGTACCATGAGATGACCACCAAGAACAGCAGCAGCAGTGGAGTACAGACATCTCCTGTAGGAGCCTAGAAGAGAAGCTGTGTGCTACAAAGGACAGAGCTGGAGAAGTGACTCAAGTCCTTGGATGAATCCAGAAGATCATGAGTGGATCCCAAACATTGGACGGTTGGAGTTTGGGTTTGCTTTTGATTGTGACTGTGTCCTGATATATTTTTCCTCCTGAAGGAAAGAGGTATTTTAGTGGATCCCACAGTTAAGAGACTTTGATTTTTTTGTTTGTTTGTTTGTTTTGTTTTGTTTTTCGAGACAGGGTTTCTCTGAATAGCCCTGGCTGTCCTGGAACTCATTCTGTAGACCAGGCTGGCCTCGAACTCAGAAATCCACCTGCCTCTGCCTCCCGAGTGCTGGGATTAAAGGCGTGTGCCACCACTGCCTGGCTGAGACTTTGAATTTTTAAAAGACTTTGAATTTTAAGAGATTGGTTGCTTAAAGGGGACTGAAATGTTAATATATAAGAATTTGTAAAAGACTGTGGAACTTTTAAAGTTATTTAGATTTTGGGGATGAATAAGAAAGTAAGGGTCTAAGCTTAATTGTGATGTGTTTGTGTGTCAAGTTGACAAGGGTTCAATTGTACTGGCTAGTTTTGTGTGCCAACTTGACACAAGCTGGAGTTATCACAGAAGAAGGAGTGTCAGTTGAGAAAATGCCTCCATGAGATCTAGCAGTAAGGCATTTTCTCAATTAGTGATCAAAGGGGAGGGCCCCTTGTGAGTGATACCATCTGTGGGCTGGTAGTCTTGGGCTCTCTAAGAAAGCCAGCTGAGCAAGCCAGGAGAAGCAAGCAAGCCAGTAAGGAACATCCCTCCATGGCCTCTGCATCAGCTCCTGCTTCCTGACCTGCTAGAGTCCCAGTCCTGACTTACTTTTGTGATGCAAAAGGAAGCAGCATGGAAGTGTAAGCTCAATAAACCCTTTCCTCCCCAACTTGCTTCTTGGTCATGATGTTTGTGCAGGAATGGAATCCCTGACTAAGACACACACCAATGCTTCTGCCACCACAACAGCAGCTGTTGCGAATCTGAGGTTTAGAGGTTCCCTGATATAACACTCTGGAACATGCATGAGCCAAAATAAACCTTGTAATGTTTACATTGTTTTTGTCACAGATTTTGGTCTCAGTAACACAAAAGGACTAATACCAGGTTGTTGCTGTTGATATAATTACTAAGGTCATAGTAGAATAAAGACAGCACTCAATCTACTATGCATGATGTCCTTATTTGAACACATAGACTTGGACACAGGTGTAACAAGACAGAATATCGTGGTGACAGAAGTTGGAATACTGCTGTTTAGCTGCGCACAGTAGCTCATGGCTGCAGTCTCTACTCAGGAGACAAGAGTGCCACCATAGTAAGTCTTAGGAGGCTATGGGGGGGGAGGGGCAGAGTCAGTGATATTGAGGCCAGTTTATCGTACAAAAGAGAGAAACCTCATATGAAAGAAAAAAAGGGAAGGAAGAAAGAAGTTGTATGGGGAACTAGGTTTTTTTTTTTTTAAACAAAACAAAACAAAACAAAAACCCATTGAATTTGAAAGGCAAGAAACACCAAGGTCCTTACAAACCATTGGAATCAGGGAGCAGTAAAGTAGAATCCCACCTTTTCCAGTTTCAAAAGAAACTACTGTCAACTCCTTGACTTTACCTAGCCTCAAATACAGAGAGATACTAAGGATTTATTGTTTTAAGCCACTCGGTTTTTGATAGCTTTTTGCATAAGCTGTAAGAAATGGATCCACCTCATCATCAGAGTCTTTGGCTTTACAAGAGTTAAGCTTTTGAAGACTGGTAAGTTGGGATGGGGGAAAGGAAAAGGAAATGGACATAGAAAGGTGCTCCATGAAGATAACTCTGAAAGCAGTGTTCTCCGCATTCACATACTGCTGCTTGTTGTGAGTGCATTGGCTCCTCAAGGGAAGCACCCAAGCATCCCAGCCCATGCTAAGCTCCGAACACCCTGGTTAAATTAATTATTTCAAATAAACATTTGGGTATATAAGCTACTTACAGAAAATTTAGAGGTAAAACATTCTAACCACATTGAATTCTCACTCTTCTAGAGTAAAAATCATCCTCTCATTTTATTTAATTGAAGAGGCAAAGCATGTAGTAAATTAAGTCCAATTTGCATGAAATTGTGCATGCAATGTAGAGAGTAGCTTTAACTATAGAGCAAACTGTGTACGAAGCCAAACACCCTTATATTAGAAGTTAACATTAATTGTTTGTTTACCATTTTCTCCCCTTGCTTTCAAAGACAAATACAACATTTTTTTCCTTCATAATTTAAAGCCCACAAAATCCATATCTGATAATAAGAATCTATCCCTTGGGGGCTAATAGGTTTCTCTGCTAGCATAGTATTAATGGCTACAAGCTCACTGGCAAGCCTGTAATTCCATAAAGAAAAAACAATCTTCACAGCTTTAATTCACATGCTTTTGCTCTACTTAATTATATTTATCATCCAGTAATATTCCACACTTATAAAAATACTGACTGGTATATGGAAGAAGCAATGTACTGTATCATATTTTATGAAATTTCATATGCCACATGTATTGATTGGGTATAAACTACAGAACATATTTTGTTTAAATTAAGGCTTTAAATCCAATTTCATACCAATTCCTTCAACTCATTATCTGTAATATATTTGTTTACATCCATGAAAATATTACCTGGTTAAACTACGAAATTTTGCCTAATTCAGATTGATAGAAGATTCTATCATCTCTACATGTAGGATTTCATGTGATCACTATGTAATGAAAGATAGACCGGGGTTGATCAAGTTACCCATGAATGTTAGTTAAAGATATAAGACTCAGAAGAGCAGAAAGTACATAAAGGAGAATCTGGGCACGTCTGAACATGCTGCACAGGCTTGTCAACAGAGGCCAGCAGAAGCAATACTTGGGGGTTTTCATGTCCACATCATTTCCATAGCAGTAAAGATTCATTGCTATGCTTACTCTAAGAAGCACTGGCTTCTGGAAACGTATTTAAGTTCTTCTTTCTGAAACTATCCACTCCTAAACTGTATCCATTCCTAAACTTCTCTTGGCCATAGTTGTAAAAGTGATAAGATTCTAGGACTAAATAAAATGGTCTTAAAACAGACAAGAGTTAGACAAGCACCAATGACTTAAGCCACTCAGGAGACCTGCGTCTAAAGACCTAAAACCATCCCTGCACATTTGATTGGAAGTTGTGAGTTCTCCCTCCTTGCCCTTGTATAGACACTGGTCCAAACCAAAACTTTTCTGTTTTTCTTTTGTCCGTTTAGATTTACATTTAGTCATGTAAATTGGGTGACTATCTCAAGTTAATGGGAGAAAGCTGGGAATATTCCACAATTCACATAAATTTATCTTTAAAGAGATGTAATGGTTGTCTTCTGTAATACTGGGGAAAGGTGTAACCTGAATCAGAGACTCTAATGATAAAAGTCTCATGCAAGTGAAACTTTTCACCATGCCCCAAGGAAATATTTAAATACCTCTGTAGTCTTCCTGGTGCCAGTGAATAGCAGTGAATGATATAATGGACATTAGCGGTGGTCAGGCCTCAACTTGAAACCAGATCCATTCACCACATGCTGCCTGTGAAACACAGCACCAGTCAATGGGATTTTACTCAGTCATATTTTTTTAATGATATAATTTATATATTCTAGAATTCCTTAACAATCATACATGAAAAGTACTCAGAACATATGCCCATAGCAATCAATAAATGGTAGTAAAGATAGCCCATAGATCTGAGTAAAATCCAACCTCATTTCTTGAAGAAAATTGACAGCTTGTGCAAATTTTGCACAGCCAACAGTGACCATGGTGGTGGGATTTTGTTCAAGTTCTTGGCTTTAACTTCAGAGTGGACAGTAAGGGTTGGGATTAAAAATAATGGCAAGGCATTTGAATTAGTTATAATTCATCCTTTCCTGTGCTGTTGGGCACAGAGTTGGGGTATGGCTAGAAGCTGTACTATCTTCTTAAAATGACCTGTGACTTGGCAAGCACATGCCAGTTAATCAATTAATTAATTAGATAGACAATTAATTTGATTAGAAAAATAATAGAATTTGATATAGAGAAAATTTTTATAATTTCTGTCCAAACTACCATATTTTTGGAGCATATCGTTGGTAGATTTCCATCCTCTTTGTTTTCTGTGACTGCAGCAGAAGCTTTGGAGCCAGTCTGTTTGTGTTTTATGCTTTTCATTTGTTTGGTTAATTGTCTGTAATGAAGCGGGCATGAAATGTACACTCAAATTCATGCATTAAACATCTGTGACACAAAGGACATCTCCAATGTCCTTAATCATTAATGAGTTTAGTACTGAGTTTCACTTGTGTGAGTAGTACTAAGTTTCAATGTGCTACAGCAAGCAAATGCAGGGACATCTTCCCAGAGAAATGAGATGGAAGGTTATGCACTAGCCAGGAGGTCAGTTTCTATACCTTATATATCACTACTCTTTGGTAAAGGATATAACTACTTAGCCCTAGAACAGTATTCAACCTAAAATCCCGAGCAAGCCTAAATGTAGATTTTGTGAATATGTGAGGTGTTCGCAACGCTATGTTATTCCTCTTTTCATACTCATCATAATTCACCTTCAATATTAAGAGACTTAAGTATATGCAATGCTTATTTTGATGATGTCTTTGAAGCATTTTGTATATATTTTTCTTAAAAAGTTACTTAGGTTCTTGAGTGAAAAGACTCAGAGGTATAGCTGTAGTTTTTTGGGTTTTTTTTTTTTTTTCATCATGAAATACAAGAAGTTTAAGTCTCTAACCTGTGTGTCATCTGAAGAAAACATGTATTATAAGAGTAGAGCAGGAGCAAACAGCAGACAGATCATCTGCCAAATCCAGCCCATCTCCTGGGTTTGAAACTAGACTAGTACTGACTGAAATGTGGCCACATCTGTTTGTTTAAGTGTTACCACTGGGAGGTTTCACACTAAAAATGGTAGAGCTAAATAGTTGGGATGTAGGCATTTTTGATTTACAAATTCAAACGTATATATAGATCTGCTCATCTAACTACAACCTAAGTTGTAAGGTCAATATCTATAGCCTTCTACGGATTTTCCCTTGTCAACAGGATGGTAGATATAAACCAACCTTAATCAATCTAGCAACATCATATTTTAAATTATGAAAAGACCTCTTAATTTTGATAAAGTACCTACTGGAAGCTTTCTTAATTCTTTGCTACACGGTATGCTCTACAAATGAGTTCCTGGCAACACTGTCTTGGTCCTCAGCCCTCTTCAGAAGTCTCCAGAGTAGATCTCCAAACACAGTGCAAATAAAAATTATGCATCCAAGGCAGAACTTTCACAGCAAATGAATTGTTGAGGTAGCTCTTGAGGAGAAAGAAAAGGACATGAAGTTAATGTGTATAAATTTCCATTAGAATTTTGAAATATATATATATCACTTGAATTTCATATAATATATATATATATCTTGATATCTTGATAATAATTTAATCATACAGAGCTATAATTCAGAACAAATAATTTGAAATTGTATATTTAATGATGGTTTCAGTTAAATATTTGGTTTTAGAGGTTGATAAACTCAGGTTGGGCATAAAACTGTTCTTTTTTTCATTTCTTTTTCATTTTTGAAAAGACAAATTTATTAGGTGTTATACCACCCTCAAAAAGTCAAAGTATTCTCCAGAAAAGGAAAGAAGAAAGACTCTATCCACATTCTATGCCTGCTGTGAAAACGACATAAAATACTAAAATGCAAACAGAACAATTAAAATAAAAATAGCCCTCAAAACTTTATTTACTTTGCAAAGTCTGTGCTTTAGATGGCTATCAAGAATTAAATGATGTGTTAGTCCAATGGCACAATAGAGTGAAATAAGTCAATACAAAGGGATGAAGACTAAAAGCACTACACAGAGTCCAGTCAGCCATACAAAAGACTTCCAAGATATCACTTCCTCCATGTCTGTGTTCCCTGAAAATAGGAGTGGCTTTGTCCTTGTACTGACCTGGAATAATGATACAAGGACCAACTATGTCAAAATCCAACTCTACAGTCACATGCCTTACCACACAATCTTATTGAATGACTCAGGAACTGGACTTAGAATTCAGGATTAAGTGCTCAGCATCATAACATCCCATCATGAAGCTTTTGCTTAGTGGGGAAGTAAGACAAGCCATCTTAGACTGCTGATATTGCTTCACCCAACAACAATTCAAAATCATGACTCCTACTAATACAATACAAGCAACTTTATTCTGCTCACTAATTGATGAGCAGAATGTCCTGACCAGATCAAGACCGTCTCCAGATATAAAACTATCAGAAACTAAGATTAATGGGTAAATAGAACGTGGACTCACATCCAACAAAGACATAAATCCTTGGTGTTCTTGGCCCTACTTAGCTGATATTTTTTTCAGGGGGGAAAAAAAACCTGTTGGTGTTTAATTTTTCAGAATCTGAGATGTTTAATTAGTAGTAAGCTGTGAGGTGTACTAAGTAATAGGCACCCAATTAATCCTTGGATGGTCTTGGTTCCAAAGGACAGTGAATGGCAACTACCCACACGTTTTTAATCGTTTGTATTTTCTGAAGCAGATAATAAGACATCATCAACCAGGGGTTAAGATGGGTAGCAGACACATGCTATTACTTGAGCTGAGACTTGGAAGGAAAGAGGGAGAAACAGGAAAATGATGCAATGATGAACATTTCAGAGAAAATATGTGGCAACTCTATGTTCATCTCCATGCTTGTCTATATATTCCACCTGCAGGCTGACAAATCACAGAAGCACTCTAGAAAAGGTAGGAAAGTGTTATTTCTATCCTTACCTTTGCTTGAGGACTACATGCATTAGCTTCTGATAGGTATGGTCTGAGAGCTATGCTCCCACAGTGTCATTAGTTAGGACTGGAGAAAGTTGAGGATACCTCCACATACCTAGGATATGTCTTTAGGACCATGAGCTTCATGGAAGGCTTAAAAGAGTAGAGAGGAAAGAAACCGTCAATTGTCTATTTCCTAGCCACATGTGTTGCTTGTCTGAGGCAGTTTGTGGTCTCTTACTTCCTCTATTTAGAATTCTGTACATCTGGGTGTATTTTTTCCAGTGTTTCCTATCATATCGGTGACAGAATTGCCAACACAGAGGTATCCATAAATTACACTGCAGTCTAGTGTTTTCAAATGTCTGGAAAGCTTAGAACAAAAGACTTGGATGCAAATGCAAACTGCTTAATTCAGTGAGTATTTGTGATGTTACCCAGGTGCCAGTGACATCTTTCTGACCAGCTCAGAGGCACCAGGGACCAACACAACATACATTTTTAATGTGCTCAGCTGTGACAGCACACACACACAGAAGACCTTAAGGCCCTAAAGTCATATTATTGGAAAACGCTGCACTTTTAGGGACCCAGAAGAAACGGTTTAATTAATCTTTTTTCAGGGTAGCTTTTTTTTAAAATATAAATTATGTACACTGAAAACTTGCCAATTATACCAAATTAAGGGACTTGGCAAGTGCATCCCATAGAGGCAGATGGTAAATAATATCCAGATTCTGATTTGAAATGGGACCAGAGATTAGCTAGTGCAAAATGTAAAAGCCATCCATATATAAGAAATAAACAGACCTAATGTGAGGATGAGGAGCCAGTTTTGCTTTGGGATAGTCACACAGACATGTTGAATACAGGGGTTTGTGATCTGTATAGGCTTCTGAGATGTGACACTTCTTAGGCTTTTCATTTGTGATTTTTTTCACGAATCTGTTTCATTTGTGTCTTTGTAAAGACATGAAAATGCCTCAGTTTTCCCACCTGTGCAAGGAGCACAGCATATATTAGCATGAGTTTAAAATAACATTGTCATTTAACATGCTTAAGTATCATCCATGTGCACAGCAAAGTCTGTAAATCTAAGCTGTTTTTAATGTGGTGTTATAATACAATTTCTAAAGAAATAACTCATGGCACACCTTCACCACTATTTCCTATTTGTCCAGAATAAAACTTTGTGTTTATGAGTGCCGATCATGTGTCAGAGAATTTCCATTCTGTGAACAAGGAATTGGAGGTTTAGGGAATTCAGGCATGGCTACTGTCTCAAGAGTAGTAACAAGTGTGTTCCGGATGTTAGTTATAATTAGTCCATCACTCAAGGACTGACAACTCTTTAAAACCGGAAGGCCATCCAGAAACAAACTCACCAGGTTGGTATACCCTGAGAAGCACAAGAAGAGAGCTAGGTAAGTAGAAGGTGGTGTGATGGCTTGGCAAGGAGATCAGACAAGCAAATAACAAGATAGGGTCTGTTCCTGCTCACTTTCTCCTGCCTCCCAAGTCAGTTTGTTTCTGGCTGGAGTCACTACAGCCAGGCGGATGGTAAACTGGCTTATTTGCCTGATAATCAGATTCCTTTCTCCCTAACTGACTGCAGAAATAATTTAAAACAATTGCTAGTCTTAGTCAGACTCTGTTTGAAAAAAAGAAAAACAGTTGGCAAGAGAGACAGGAAGACACCCAACCAGACAAGTAAACAAGGAATATCACGGGTTATAACAGAGGGAAACTGGTTGATCCTTGGGCAAAGCTCTCTGTGCCTGCTTGCATGATCTACTCCAAGCTCTGCCACTCTCAGAAAAACACCTCCTATGTGAGCCTGTCCAGACCTAGAGTCTTCCATTACTCTCAAGTGAGAGATAGAACAACGTCAAGCACATGTTCATCTTGTAATTCATGTTTAGCCTGGGTTGCTAAAATTAGGCAGTGACTCAATCGTCATACATCATTACTGCTATTTTCAAGGCTGTAAGTGATGCGGAGCAGGAGCGCTGATGCAAAAGCTTACTCCAATTAGCTTCCGAGTGCTCTGCCGGCAACAGGGCTCTGTTTCCTAGGAGCCTTCAATCTAATTACAAGCCTTGATTCTCCTGCAGAGCCTGGCTGGCCAGATGATTTCATTTTACTTTTAGGCTAACCTTTGTCCTCAGTGATGTCACGGGAGTGTTCCTTCACTCAAGAGGACCCTAGGAACACACCAAAAGGTTAATTTGTTTGATATTTGGTTAAAGAGACTACTCTACTGGAGGGGCCCTGTTTAGCTGTAGGCAAGTAATGGTACAAAGCAGACAACATGAGATAAAGGCAATTTGCACCCAGCTGGCACCAACCTAGCTTGATAGACTTACTACCTAGGAGCCACTCGAATGGAAAACCACTACTGAGAGAGAAATCAGAAACTCCTTCTACTGTTCAGATTATTCTTTGTATATTTCCTAGTCAATTCTTTTCCCACAAGAATAAGTACTACAGGAATCAGCAGAAAATGTAAACAGTATGCCACAGGGAAAAGAAAAATTCTGTTAAACCACCTTAAAACCCAGGAAAGGCGGCGACGGACAGACAACACAGAGTCGACAGTCCTATTAATTTTGTTCCCCAACTGGAGACTGTTTACTACCTAGTCATCCTCTCCACCACATCCCTATAATCCTCAATGATGCTTCCTCAAAGTAAAAGTGAAGATAACTACAGAAGAGTTCAGACCCTGATTCTAGCCATCGCTGATGCATGCGCCTGCTACCGAGAACCCCTGCCCATCACAAGCGCCTGTGCACCTACCCCGAGGCACGAGTTGAGGAATGTAAATCATAGCATCTTGGCATTTCTTCAGAATCACACAATGAAAAAAGCCTGCTTCCTCTCTTTTTTAGCCATAAATATTCCAAATACACATTCTGGTCTTAATTTTGTTTACTTTTTATTCTTGAATGAAGCCTTCCCTTTTATCTGTAAGGAGTTTTGGCAACAAGTCCCGCCCCCATCCCCACTTTTCATTGCATTTTCTAGATCATTATTTTTGTTTAATTAATTAAATAAAGCCTGTCTCTATACAACATTTTAATTTCTATTATTTCAGTAAATAATGGATAAACCTTTACAACACAATGAGAGCATCAAATACAGTCTGAAATCAGCATATGAAAGCAGCAAACAGAAAAAGTATAGACCTGTTAAATCGAAAACAGAAGTCTATGAACAAGTCCACAAAACAATGAAGCCTATGGTCAGTCTGGACTCAGTGTTACACAATAAGCCTTGAATATGAAATATGTAGTTCCAGCTTTATACTGAAAGCTGGAACACCAGTGTAAAAGAAAATGAAAGAGAAAAAAATCATTTTATTCAACAGGGTGTAAATTATAGGGCTTGTCTAATAGTAGTTTCAAGTAAAATTTTAAACACAAATACTTCTTTAGATAAGTTTCTGAACAATAAACAAAATTCAATTGCTAGACTTTTGAGTAAAGAAGGCAACGTAAGAGACACTATATCACATAATTTCCACTTCCCACTTTGTGTTCACGCATGACCAAATATTCTTTTTTCAAAAGCAGATAAGTCATTATCAACACCAGCTAAGGTGAAAAGGAGGTGCAGCTGAAAGTAATAAATATCCACAAGGAGTCACGATGAACCTACAGAAGATTCTAGAATAAAGCAGTTTATTCGCCTTCTAAGAATTCTTAACATTATAGAAGCACTAATCCTCTCAACAATGTACTGATGACTACTTACTAGCAGGACCAGACTTTGAAGGAGCCAATTAAAATTATCTCCTTATACTTTTATTCTTGGAGCAGCTTGGAAAAACAGAGAAAGGTACAGGGAGTAAGGATGGAACAAAGGAAATTGGATAATTGAGGCAGATAAGCATGTGTGGGGTCAAAAAACTAAACAGGAATGATGGGCCATCTTACATTTTAGAGGAATCTGTGATGTAAGGGGTTCAACGCACCTTGTCTAAACTTTGTTTCACCTCTTAGACTTGAACTGCTGTTCAAAGGAAAAGACAAACCAACATCTATCAAGACAGAAGATGAATACAAGAAAGATTCATAGCATTTTATCCCAAAAGTAGCAAGTGAGATCATTTGTACCAAGTAAGTTATAACAAGTCCAAGTGCTCCTCTATCGCAGTTGGATTGTAGTTGAATAAAGCCACCTGAAGGTGACCTGCTCTTCTCTCTCTCTCTCTTTTCCGAGATAGGGTTTCTTTGTGTAGCCTCAGTTGTTCTAGAACTAGGTCTATATGGCAGGCTAGCCTTGAATTCACAGAGATTCACCTGACTCTGCCTCCCTGGTGCTAGCATTAATGGTGTGTGACACCACTTCCTGGCTAAGTTGACTAGTTCTTCAGTTGACACTTCATTGTGTACAACTAACCAACCAGGTACCATAGCCAAACAATGCTATAATCTAACAGATAATTCTTAATACATCCTAAGAGGTAGAGATGACTGAAAACTATAGCTGGATCCCATCGTGTCACACATGGATAGCCTTAGCAAAGATTAAATTCTAAGTTCCATTTCTGACAAGTGAATGTTTTTCCGCACTGTGATAATGTTAAAATATTCTAACATGGGACTTACCATATGAACGGAAGTCAAAGAATCTGAATGTCAACAATTTGGCCACATTATAGGAGGAAGTTAGTACATAAAAAATAAGTGGCAAAGATACAAGACAAGAAAGCACGTGTATAAACCAAAGCAAAGAAAATGGAAGGATATTTAGAAAACAGTTTCAACCTTGAGCAAAATTAATGTCTGAAGCAATAATATTATGAAATGCATTTGTTAATTGTCGAAAGAAAAGTACATATCTAAAAGTAAAGTTGCTACTCTAAATAGTTTCTTTCAATCAAAGCAAATACAAAGAATGAAGAAAATATGCCAAGAGACAGAAAGAAGGAAGAATCGAAGGGTGGAATGGAAGGCCTAGGGAAGAGTGAGAACAAAGGAGAGAAAAGAGAAAGAATGTTTAGGACATTCAAACATCCTTAAGATAACTAGCTTCCCTAAAGAACAAAGCTCAACTGCTACAAAGCCCAAAACACGTAAAATGATACAAAGCAAGAAAATGTCTCTGAGAAGATGGGCAAAATAATTAAAATTAACAAATCTAGGCACAATTAATGATGAACACTCAAAGCTAAAGCCCTCTAGATTACTAATGAATTGTAAGGATATAGTATACCTTCCTCAAGCTACCGCCAGATAGACTAAGGTGCCTATCTGCCAAGACGATAAAGCTCTGCTGAAACAACTGTAGCCACATATAAGATGGAGAGATCGGCAAAAGATGGAAAAGAGCAAAGACTATGTCAAGAATGTAGTCTATTCAGCCAAGTATCATCTACAGAAGCTATTGAAAGGGGATTGTAAACAATATAATATTCCAGAAAATACAGTATTTGATAGTCTGTTTAGTCCTTGTGGTCTAGTTTGGGGGAGGAAGAGTGTGGGTGTGAATTTGTGTTTTATTATTATTATGTGTACCTGTATGATGTGGGTTGGGTATGGAGGTCAGAAGACAACTTTGTAGACTTCACTCATTGCTTCTATTGTTACATGGGTTTGGGAATGGAACTTGCATTGGAAGGCTCCTACGTGTACTTGATTCACTAAGTCAACTTACAGGCACCGTCAGAGAGTATTTTAATGGGTGGGAATGGGACTGAGTTTAAGTACTAGAGAACAACTGAAGGTAGTAATGAAGGATGGATATATGAAGGCATTTGAAGCTGGCAGCCATGCAAATGGAAAGGAACAGATACTACTATGTGAGAAGCTACAGAGTTTGCAAACAATAGCAGCTAAATTGGTATTTTCTTGTATGCACAAATCTCTCAGCTTTGCAGAGGATTTAACTACCCTAGGATGTTAAGTAACTCTTTATATTTGTATACATGCTATACCCATTTTTGTCAACTTCCGAAGCTTGTTTTGTTTGCTAAAAATATTTGCAAGTCAAATTGTAGCACTTTTGCTTCCAGAAATGTAAAAATTTATGCAACTTTTAGAATTGGTAATGTAATTTACACAAAATAATTGGAATATCCATTATAACTTGTGAAAATTGATAAAAAAAAAAAGTTTGAGTATTATTCCATTTCTATTCATGCTTTAAGGATTAAAATGCCATGCTTTAAAGTGGAAAATTTTGGCAACTTTGCTGACTTATTATTTAATTTTGATGGAATGCTGTACTTTCTGGGTCACTGAGTAATATCCAGCTTCTATGTAAAATAGTTACATTAAATAGCACCTGTAGGAAAATTCAGCATTGCAATAACCTACAAAGTCTGTTTACCAATAGGAATGTTGCCTTAGTAGCATTCTTATACCTTATACAACCCAATGCCACGCATAGCTGTTGTTCTATGTGATAAACACCATGACCAAAAGGAAATACAACTTATAAGTTTTAGTCTATTTTTGGAGGAAATACAGGACAGGAACTCAACGGGAACCTGGAAGCAGGAACTCAACCATAACCACGGAGAAACTTTACTTAGTGACTTGATTATGGAGCCACTAACATCAATTATTAATAATGAAAACTCTCCACTTACTGGCGTACAGCCAATCTAGTGAAAGCATTTTCTCAATTGATGCTAGTTCGTGTCAAGTTGACAAAAAGCTAACCAGCACAGCTTTGGAGACCTGACTGAAAATGTGGATGATGCCCAGATGGGACTTGGCGTCTTCCAACACAAAGCATGTCCCTTCTCTCCTCTGCCCTTTTACCATCTCTTCTTTCTTCTTCTCCTACGTTCCCAGCCGTATCCCCTATTTGATCTAATAGAACCCGTTTAATAATATGACACTTTCCCGCTTAGTCAAGGCCTGAGGAGATGGATCAAACAGTCCTGCAAGAAGTGGGGTTAGATGATGAAATTCCAGGTCATAACTTAGAAGAATGATTCCCCTTAATCACAAATCAAGAAAACACAGACAATATGAAAAACCCAGGCAAAGTGTCTCCTCCAAAGATTACCAAACTTATTGAAACTGCTCTCATTGAGAACATCTTACATGAAACATAAGGAACACAATTTCCAAAGAAGAAAACAACACAAACAAAGAGGTCAGGAAATTAAAGAGGACATGGACAAAACCTGGAAAGAACTTAAACAGGAAAGGAGTAAACACTTGATTGAATTCCAAGAAAACACAAACAAACTTCTGAATGGAATAATGAGGGCAATGGAGGTTATGGAACCTTAATTAATTAAAGGCATAGAAATAGCAAAGAAACCCCAACCTAAAATGAAGCTGGAAATAGATTTTTCAATAAATCATTTTTTTAAAAGGGGAGAGGGGGAAAATTTGTTGAAAGCTTCACTAACATAATAGATCACAAAAAAGGCAGAAGCAGGACTTGAAGACAAGACAGATTAGTCCATGTATAATAATAAATGTAAATAACAAAAATAAAAGCAAATAATAAATATGAAAATACTGATGAACATATGATCCAGGAACTCCAGGATAAATGAAAATATTGAATTTCTAAATTATGGGCATAGAAGAAGAATTCTATATCAAAGACGTAGAACAGTATCTTCAGTAGAATCATGGGAACAAACTTCACAAATCATTGAATAAGCACACAGAACAACAACTTTCACCAGTGGGAAGGGTATCTAGACAAGAATAAAAAGTAAAACACCAGAACTAAATAAAACCTTAGGCCAAATAGACCTGACAGATATCCAAATAATATTCTACTCTGAAAATACAGAATATATATGCTCAGGAGTGCATGAAAGTTTATCTAAAATAGATCACCTCTTAAGACAAAAAGACTCAGCAAATTGAGGTGAATTAAAATAACTGCATGTAGTTTATCTGACCACAGTGAAATAAAATTTGAAATCAATACTAAAGAAACTCCAGAAAGTACAAAAACCCATTTTCATTAAACAATGCTATATTGAATGATAAATGGATCATTGAGATCAAGGTAGAAATAGCTTATTTCTTGTTATTGGATGAAAATAAAACCACA
This sequence comes from Rhynchomys soricoides, assembly GCA_019843965.1. NCBI lineage: Eukaryota > Metazoa > Chordata > Mammalia > Rodentia > Muridae > Rhynchomys > Rhynchomys soricoides. The sequence goes on from JADRCH010000061.1 coordinate 8,497,794, forward strand.
TCATTCCAAAATCCTTGAAATGCAATGTAAGTGATCTTATAAGGAAAATTTACAGTTCTAAGTACCTACACTAAAAATAATAACAAAATAGAGTAAAAGTAAACAACTTAACAATAATGCATATCAAGAGTTTAGAAAAAGCCAAGTCCCAAAGAAAGAAAAAGATAAAAAGAAATAATCAAAATCACAGCAGATATCAATGAAAGGGAAACAAAAATAACCAAAAAAAAAAAAAAAAAGAAGAGCTGCTTTGGTTTTCTTTGGTATTTTTGTTTGTTTGTTTTGTTTTTGTGGTTGGTTTTTTTGATTTGGGTTTTTTTTATATTTTTAGATAAAGAAAGACTCACAGCGACACATTAAGCTCAGGGAGTCTTGAGGAAAAGTGGGGGATGGAATTGAGCAAGCCAGAGGGGTTAAGGACAGCACAAGAAGACCTACTGTGTCAAGAAACCTGGGCTCATGGGGGCTCACAGGGAGTATATGACCAACCCAAAGAGCATGCAGGGGCTTGGAAGTAGGACCCCTACATATTTGTAGCAGATGTGCAGCTTGGCCTTCATATGGATCCCCTACAATTTCAGTGGGGGCTGTATCTGACACTTTGGACTGCCATTGGCTCCCCTTCCTCTAACTGGACTGTTTGATTGTGCCTCAGTGGGAGAATGTGCTTAGTCCTGCTGGGAGTAGCTCTCTTAGGATGGGTTGGTACCCAATGGGGGTCTTCCCCTTCTCTGAGGAAATAGGAAGAGGTAATGGGGGAAGAGATTTATAAGAAGATTTGTAAATTATGGAAGAAAAAAAGAAATAATATTGACAAATTCTTAGTCAAAGCAAGTAAAATAAAGGGTCTCAAATCATTAAAATTAAAGATAGTGAGACTTTATAGGAAATATTAAAGAAACTCAAATACCATATGAACATACTTTAAAACCTATACATCAATAATTCAAAAACCTAAGATGATAATTTGAAGCAGTAATAAAACAAAGCAAAACACCTCAGTTAAAGAGCCCAAGTCTAAATAGATTCACAGCAAAAGTATCACAAATCTTTAAGGCAGAATAAAATTAATATTACTAAAATTATTCTAAAAACTATAAACAAAAAAGGAAACTTCCAAATTTCTCTACAAACATTAAAACAGATAAGTCACAACAAAAATAGGGAACTACAGGCCAATATCCCTGATGAATAAAGAAGCAAAAAATTCTCAATAAAACGTTTGTAAACTGAATATAGGCACACATTATCAAGTTGTCTTTATTCTAGGGATGTACTAGGTGATTCAATATATGCAAACCAATTAATATAATAGATAAGATTAATGGACTTAAATACAAAAATCACACCAATAGTTCAATAAATACAGAAATAGTCTTTGACAAAGTTCAGCATTCCCTTTTGAAAAAAACATCTAAAAGAATTGGGGTAGAATAAACATACCTCATTGTAATAAATGTTATCTATGAACAGTCTAGAGTCAGCATCATCCCAATAGTGACAAACTCAAAATAGTCCCATTAAAATTATATGCATACACTGTTCTTCAAAGTAATATTTTAAGTATTAGCTAGAACCAGATAGGAGAGAGAAATAAAAGTAATATACATAAGAAAAAATTCAGTATATCCTTGTTCCATATGGTATGATGCTATAAAGGGGGTCCTAAAAAATCCTACAGAAAAATCCTAGAACTGATTGACACGTTAAAAATAATAGCAGAACACAAAATTAACACATAAAAATCAGTATCCCTAACTGCAGAGAAAAGTTATCAGTAGTCTGACCTAGATGTGACCATCAAAAGCTGTAATAATTACTACCTGGGGAAGATACTCACTTGCAGAAATAGTTACATGAACATTGTGGGGATAACCAACCCCTTCTTAATTATACGTGAAAGCTGTTCTCAAGACTGAGCTCATGCCTGATACTAGAAACCAGACTAAAACTTAGGGAGGTCCTAGAGCTTAGAGGAGAACCTATAACTATTATTTTGTTAACTTAACATAGTAGCAAATTGCTTTCTACATTTGTATCCTATACCTAGAGAAGCTACTTTTTGCAGAGGATAGTAATTAACACAGAGACTAACAAATGGCCAATCTGCAGGAAATACATGACTGGAGGGTGTCCAGCCACAGACTGAAAATCTACATCAAATCCCCTTCCCTGTCAGCTTAGGAAACATCATGAAAGAGGAAGCAAAACATTTTTGTTATCCAAAGGTTGAGGAGAGCTACTCCAAAATATTGTCTTCTAGTCACAACATGGTTGCTACACTCATGAACTCCAAGAGTCCTGTGGTTGCCTACAGAAGACCTGCAAAACATCAAGTCACTCAAAATTCTAGCATGAATCGGGGAAGAGAATGGATACAAGCCTCAAATACAGCAAGAAAGAGGTTTTTTATCTCCACAATCCTTATTCTAGTATGGCACCACTGGACAACTCTTGCCTGACTTGTCAGTAGTGTAGCATATGGAGTCTAGTCCAAGATGAGAGCCTTTCTGGAGAGAGGATGAGGAAAGAGGAATCCTTATCCACTATTGATGGGAAATCAAACTTGTTCAGCCATTATGGAAACCAACATGGCTATTTCTCCAAAAGAAAAAGAAAAAGAAAAGGAGGAGGAGGAGGAGGAGGAGGAGGAGGAGGAGGCAAGGAAGGAAGGAGAGAGAGAGAAAGAGAGAGAGAGATGGATGGGACTATAGCTACTCCATATGAGTTAACTATTCCTTTCAGACCATATATTCAAGGTATTGTGTATCCTGCTATGGAGATACTTGTTCATCCATGTTCATTGTTACAATAGCTAGAAAACAGAATCAACTATTTACTAATTAATGGATAATGAAAATATGGTACATATGTACAAGAGAATTTTTCTCAGTTGTAAAGAAAAATTATATTTACAAATAGATGAAAGAAACTGGATAACTATATTAAGTGAGATAACGCAAGCAAAGAAATAGACAAACACTGCATGTCTGTCTTCACATGTGAATCCTATCACATGAGAATCCACACCATGAAAATTATCACATGTGAATCTTTTAATTCTGTGCATTCAACTTAGAGGTCCTATAGATACTACTAATATAGAAAGGTACGTTTGGGTAAGTGTTTGGTAAGAGATGTAAGACAGTAAAGTGTAAGTTTTATGAAAATGGAAAGGAAGAATTACTGGGGGTAGAACAGTTTAAACAAAGATTGAGTCTGGAGATACAGGATGTTTAAGGGCAGAGGAACGGTTACTCACAATGAAGGAGCATTGAAAAGCGTACATGGGTATCTACTATCTCATAACCAAATTAAAATACAAAACTCATTTTACAATGAATTTGAAGGGAGATACTCTAAGGCTAGAAAAAACAGCTCCCAGAAGGCATGAAGTATTAAACATAAACCTAGAACCAGGAGTGGGATGCCACATGTATTAGTTATATTTCTGTGGCTGTAATAAAACATCACAACCAAAGCATTTGAAGGTAAAGAAGATTGTTTGGGCCTATAGTTCCCGAGAGACTGAGTCCTCATGGAAGGAAAGGCAGGACACCATGGGAAGAGCAGAAAGATGAGTTATTGCAATTTATATACATACAGGAAACACAGAGAGAGAGAGAGAGCAAGCAGAAAATGAGGTGAGGTCGTAAATCCTGAGACCTGCCATGGTGACAAACTCCCATCTTTGTCATATGCTCCCCCCAAAATCACACCAACTAGGAATCATTAGTTCAAATACATGAGCCTATGGGAGATGGCTTTTTTTTTTTTCATTCAAGATGCCAAGGCTTCCAAAACAATATGTGCTCTTGCAATTTCTTTTAGTTCCCCATCAGAACTAGATGATGCTAGTGTCCTGAGTTATGTAAAATGATTGCAGAAAGACAGACACTGCAGGATGAGCATAAGCTTCTTAGGAGCAGGATAGATCAGCCTCTCATGGACTGAACCTCAAAGAGCCCTCAAGAAGTGTATGCATTGATTGTTCCACAAAAGCTGGTTTTATGAGGGGGTTGGGATGTAAACCAAGTTCTCGTACCAAAACCTCTAGTCTAATCTGTATTTGTTGTGAAGGACAACATCACTCCCATGAAATGTTAGTCCTTATTGTGGACTGTTTGCAGTACCCAGTAATGCAAGACATTCCAGGTGTGGCAGGACTGTGCTGTGACCAAACTCATGCAAAAGCTATAAAGTGCCTTCAGAAAACCATCTCTACAGTATCTATTTTCTACAATGACTTCTTCAATGTCAAAGTCCTTCTAGAAAACAACCATTCATCTTGATGTTTACCACACATACAGTTTAAATCAACTATTTCATTCTAAATGACTGTTTTCATTCTAGGTGTGATTCTACCAGAAATCTACTACAAGATGATGAGACCCTATTGGTGAAGAGACTGCTTACCCTACATACATTAAATGGAACAACTGGAAGTGAGCTTGAAGCTTCCTCTCTGATAGCCAGCTTTCATAGTCCCAGAAAGCACTACAGAGGCTTCTAGAAGAAAAGGTTTAGCCATGGCATCAGATAGCTATGTATACTGTGATCTACAAGACCATCCTACCAGATAAAATCCACCCATTTGTGCAATACTACTGTTATATGAATATTCAGCTGGTCTATGAATTGATTAGAGATCCACTACATAAGGGGGAATCAATGCCCATTACTGTAAACATGATAAAACAACAACAACAACAAACAAACAAAAAACAAATATGGCAGGGGCATCATAGACCCTATGGGGAAATGAACAGTATTATTTAGCTAGATTAACATACTGTGAAATGTCCTTCTAAATATTGTTTATACCAGTAGATCAGTGGTTCTCAACCTTCCTGATGGTTCAGCCCTTTATTAAAGTTCCTCATATTGAGGTGAGCACTGACCATAAAATTATCTCTTTGCTACTTCATAACTATGCATTTCTACTGTTATGCATCATAATGTAAATATCTGATATGCAAGGTATCTGCCACCCTTAAAGTGGTCAAACATACAGGTTGAGAACCACTGACCTAGACAAATGCTACTCCTTGGCTTAAGCAGAGAAACCTCCATTTCCAGTGTACAGTAGTAACTGAAGAGACTTGTGGCTTTACAAGGTGCTGAGAATAAGTGCTGGCTGAGTGATCAGCCCTAAAAAGACACTTACATCATCCCCTTGAGGGTTCAGAGAACACCATACAAGAGTGGTCAGAAAGAATTCAAGATCCAGATGATATAAGGAAATGCTTGAAATGAAATGCCATCTCACTGATAGGACCCAGCCATTGCTATCATGAATGCACAGCAGCTTCTGATAATTGCACTTATAAGAATAAGCCTATCAACAATCAAATATGGACGCAGGAGGGGCCCAGGGGACTATACTCCTAAATCCAGAGTTACTTGCTACTTGCTACTGAAAGGTTTACGGAGGAGAAGAATCAATGTCTTCCTTCTTATATGCATTAATGACACAACTAAACTCCAATGGGTAGTTCCAATCTAATGGTCACACAGATGTCCCTGGTTAAACTAAAATGAGTCACAAAATAACACCCAAATCATCATTCTGGGAACATGACTGATAGAGGTGGAGTTGGATGTGTGTGGGTGTGAGGTGGAAAGATAAGAGGTGTAGGGGAAACAGCAGCAGAATACATTATATAGAGGTATGAAACTGTCAAAGAACAAAATCAATTTTAAAAGGCCCAAGATTAAGGTCCTACATTCAATTCCCAATAGTATATGTAAGAGGCTGTAAAGTTAGCCAGTAAATCTTACTCCTTTCTTCTCAGTTTCTAAATTTACTCTGTGCTTCCTTTCCTTCTTTCTTTCATTCTTTCCTTCGTTCTTTCTTTCTTCCTTTCTTCATTCCTTCCTTCCTTTCTTGCTTTCCCCCTTTCTGTTCATGAAGGTTTTTCATATAACCAACTTGTTTCAAACTCACTATGCAGCCAAGGATGACCCTTTACTCTCAACTCCACCTCGGAGGTGCTGAGATTCTAGGTACATGCCACAATGCCCAGTCTTATGAAACTAAGCTTTGTGCATTCTAGGCAAAATCTTTATAACTGACTTACCTTTCTCTAACCCTATCTTCTTCTTCTTCTTCTTCTTCTTCTTCTTCTTCTTCTTCTTCTTC